>CAMPDV010007793.1:0-63851 GCA_946699065.1 Loxodes magnus
AGTTGTTTCAATTTTTGCATTAAATATTTATATCTCCACAATTAATAAAATCATCATCATTTTATAACCAAATTATATAGTAATTAATAGATATAGCTATATCTAATTGAAAACAATCTTATAGATAATTTTAAGTATGTATTAAAATATTTATCAATAAGTAACTAATTAATTATACTTAATTTACTATTAGATTGTAATTTTTTGTTCCCTTTATTTATTAACTTTATTTTGTTAATTTGCTGCTATTTTTTAATTATTTTCATTTCAAATATATTGAGATAACATGCTAAGATCTTTTTTTATTTAATATCTATCTGAATCTGAAAATGGAAATTAATTAATGATAAATAGTTGGTAAATATATAAATTGGGCCTTAAATTTGTAATTTAACTAAAAAGATTTTTGGTTATCTTTAATTGTCAGAATTTCTTCTTTCAGTTAAAGATATTTCAATTTAAAATATTTCTTCACATCACTTCCTTTTCATTACCTTTTTTAATTTAAACATCTTTTATTTATTTTTTCTTTTCTATTTAAACATCTTCTATTTATTTTTTCTTTTCTATTTAAACATCTTAATTCTTCTATCTAGTTTCAATCTTGATATAGCTTTTTTTTGCAAATCTATCTATACTGCTTGACTGTTAGGAAACTTATTTATGTAAATTTTGTTTAGAGAGTGAAATGTTTTATTTCAAAATTGCCAATTTTATTCTATAGTCATATATTGTATCTGAATAATAATTACATACCATTATAAGGTCGAAAATACCATAATCTCCACAGATGCAAAAAGGGTTATTAATAGTATAATGACGGTCTTAAAGATAGTTTCGGAAATTGAATGATTAGGTTCTGAGCTTATGTATTCTTATAATTTTTCTTCTATATGATTTATTTAATCTAATATAGTTAATTCCTGGAAATTAATATATATTTTGAAATTAATCAGTCTATATATTAGCAATATTTCTTTAAAATAATTAAGTTGCATTTGTATAAAATGCTAAATTTACATTATATCTAATAAATTATTTTAAATTACTATTATGTTCTGAATTATCCAATTAAATATTTCTTCTTTCCTAAATTTTAATTAATGAAGATATAAATTAATGATAATAACAATCAGATTAATCTAGGAACATAAAAACTTCGAGTGCAAAAAGTAATCAATTTACTAAAAAATTAGGAGTAGAGTCTTATAATGAATCTTCAAGAGAAAAATAAAACAAATTCATCGATTTTTAGAAAGCAAATAACTAATCTTATTAAAGTAAAAATTTTATTGTAGGAGTAGCATAAAAATAGACAGAAGCTTAAAAATTAACTAATTAAAAAAAATAATATGCTTTAAACAGAAAAAACAGATAAAAAGTTAGAATAAATCAATAGTGAGTCTGATCTTAAAATTAAAGTATAAGATCTTTAATTTCTTCTTAATAGATAAGTCTTAGAGCAGTTTCGTATAACTTAATGAGCTACTTAGCTTTAGAATTGCATAGGTTTAGCTTTAGTTGCTCTATTGTGTCCTGAAAAATAGGGAAGAATAAAGTAAAATACATGAGAAGATGTAGTATATGATATTGTAAATAGTGGAATGAGTTAAGCTGTTTAAAGTTGCTTAACGACTATTCATAGCGGCTTATTAAAGTCTAACTAGATAAAACTTGCTAAAAATTATATAAGAAAGGCTGAAGCTTTAGTAAAAGATATAGCAGAATATGAAAATAATCTTGATAAAGCTACTCTTATAATATATAAGTTTGTTAAGCATGTCTCATGTTATGCAAACAGCATAAACATAGAACGAAAATTCTTAAAATTCTCAAAATAATGGAATATCATCTAATAATGAAGTTTATGCCACTAATAAAATAAATTGACATCAAAAGAACTTATCAAAACCGTAAATTAATTAAATTAAAGAGCAAAAATTTAAACGGATGAATATAGTAGAAATAGCAGAAACCTAGATTATTTTAGAGAAGCAAAAGTTAATCTTTATAACATAATTAATAAATTATATCTAATTATCTTACTTTGAAAAGCTAGGATTTTCCCTAATTCATCATAGCTAAGTTAATCATAATATAAATGTTTTCTAACTTGTTAATTAAAATTTTTTAATGCTATTAAAATATCCAATAAGTTTTGATAAACCCCTTATAATAAGCTTAATTTAGCTATCTAATTTATCTTTAAATTTATAAGAGATTAATTTTTTAATAACTAAAATCTATTGCTAAGATTCTAGTCTACAACTGTCTTCTTACTGTTTTAATAAATTACATTTATCCCTATAAAATATTAGAGCTTGAGAGGGATTATTAGAAGTCTATATAATAATTATTTAGATTGCAAAAGAAAGCTGAAAAGTATGAGGAATCTTAATTAAAGTTATTTTTAAAAATATAAGGTATAAATATGATTAAAGGCATTTTAAGCATATTTTTTGGAAAGTAATTAAATAATTTAATAAAGAAGTCCGCAAAAGAAAAAAAATGGATTAATCTCTTCGACTCCCAAAAAATTAACTTAGAAACCTAAAGAGAAAAGCGGCAAAAGAAATTTAGAAAAAATAATAACAATGAGAGGAGTCAAGCTCTTCTTCAGAAGGTAAAGTTATGGTAGGATAAATAGAGATAAGTTAACCTAAAAACGAAACTAATCAAAAACTTTAAATTTAATTAGACCAAATGTAAAAAGTAATCTCAAATTATGAAGAAACAACTTACAATTTATGCGAAAAAATACGGGAACTAATGAGTAACATAGAAGATTAGAACAACGAATTACTAATACTTAGAAGATAACTTATTTGTAGCAAATTAATAACGGAAGAATAACTCTGAACTTAATCATAATAAAATTTTAAATACGACACAAAAATGGAAATAGAAAAAATACCAATAGAATTAAAAACAGAATTGAATCCAGAAAAAGAAATGATTGCTACAAGTTTCATTAAAAGATTAGAAAATATAGAAAATAAATTATCATAAAAAAGAACGAAATAAAGACAATAATACAAACTTTGTTGATGTTGCAAATCAAATCAACATATTTTAAAAAACTGTTGATAGTGAAAGAAAATAAACGAATAAGAGCAGAAAAGAACATGGAGACAACTCAATAAACTATGAATAACTCCAACAGGGATCTACAAATAAAAGCTTTTTGCAAGACCACTCGAACGGTTACAGTGGTAACCTTCCACTTAATAAAAAGGTCGTGGATCACACCCACGTTAAAAAAACTGTCCGCAGGAACTGGTTGCAATTCCAGAGAATGCAAAACTCTACTAACTTTAAGTATATTATTATTATTATTAAAGAAGTCCGCAAGAAAAATTTTCGTTGGAGGCAACTGGATATCAGCTTAAATCTTTAACAAGGAAAAGAGTTGAATGTCAACGTTTATAATAACTATAAAGTTAACTATAAAAGAATGGACGTCTTAGCTGCACCAATTTATCCACATTTAAGTGCTTTTAAGGAAGTTGCAAGAAAAAAAATTATTATGGCTTATCAAAATCTTAGCAAATTTGGATTTGGTGCTTACACTGAGAAGTCACTGTAGAACATTTGAAAGATTTAGGATTAAGTTGAACTTTCTTGGACACTCTGAGAGAAGGCATTTCTACTGAAAGTCAGATAAGGATATTGCCAAAAAGACAAAGAGAGGCTAAGATATTGGAGTCAATGTAGTTCTTTGCATTGGAGAACTTTTGAAAGAACGTAAAGCCAACAGAACCAAAGAAGTTAATCAAAGACATCATGAGGTTTGCTTCAATTCAATTAAAGTTTTGCGCAAAATTTTTATTGCATATGATCCAGTATAGGCTATTGAATTGGTGTTAGTACTACTACCTAGTAAGCTTAGGAAGCACTTTCTGTTGTTAGAAGCCTTTTGAATGCAAAAGTACAGAAAAACCAGAATTATTTACGGAGGAAGTATTAACGCTAAAAATGCTGGAGAACTTATTAATTGCCCAGATTTTACCGGATTCTTTGTAGGAGGAGCTGCCTTAAAACTAGAATTCTAATTCTTACAATTATTAGCAAAAAACCAGCTCTTGAATTTCAAAGTGAAAAGAAACATAATTTTTTTAAGTTTTTCTAAATAAAAAATTAATAGTAAGATAAAATCTAACTAGTCTATAATGCTTACTTAGCTTTTTTATTTCCTTACTACTGAAATAAAAAATTTTAGATTTTCAGTAAGTTTAATTTATCTCT
The DNA here is from genome assembly GCA_946699065.1 of Loxodes magnus. NCBI lineage: Eukaryota > Ciliophora > Karyorelictea > Loxodida > Loxodidae > Loxodes > Loxodes magnus. Next base: position 4,246 of record CAMPDV010007793.1, read on the forward strand.
AAAATAAAACATATCTATTAAGATATTTTCTTAGTAATACTTGAATAACTAAAATAAATAATCCTTGCTATATAATTTATTAAAGCAAAAGTATCTGAAATACCTTTAATTGATATCTTTCAAATAATTTAAATTAATGTATTAAAATAGTATTTTAAAGGCATAAAAATTTAATTTTATGTAATATCTTCATAGATAAAAGCAAGACTAAAAATATAATTAGCTTTTCTTATTTTTATTAAAGAAAGTAGCATCACTGCTTTAAGAGTTAATAAAAAGGAATAAGACAATATTGATTGAGAGCTTTAAGAATTTATTTGAATAACTAGCTTTAACTAGATCATAAGTATATTTACCTTGCTATTTTAAACTAATATTTATCACTTCATATGATTTCAGTTTTTATAAGGAAATTATTATAATTACTATAATCTTTAAAAATAACTGTTTATCAATTTCCTATTTATTATATGCTAGCAGTGCCAACTTGACTAAACTATTTATTTAATAAACAGGTAATTATTAAAATCCTTTTTAAAAATAACTAAGTTTGTATAAGCAATTGGGATCTTTATATTTTTTACCTTAAACTGGAGGTAAAAAAATTTGGCAAGCAATAAAATAAATATTTATTATAATGAAACTATTTGATATCATATGAGGTACGGTACAATTAGAGAAATTCATTAGAGCCTAAGAAGAGTAAAAAGAGCTAAAGCCGACTTGATAATAAAACATTATGTCAAAGATATATAAAAAAGAAATATTAATGAAAAAAAGAATAGCAAAATACTATAGAGCAGGAAAAGGATTATTTTATGAGTGTATTAAGCTTGATCAAGAAGAGGGGGATAGAAATGAAAATTAGTAAGATATGTAAGAGAAAATAAATTAAACTTGCAATAAAGATCTAATAAAACGTAGATAGATAGATAGACAGAAGAATAAGAGATAATGTAGAGGAAAATGAGGTAGATATGTAACTTATAAGAGAAGAATTCCTATTACCTGAAGGCTTACTTGAAGAAATAGATATATATTGAGATATGGAAAGAACTGCGCATCAACGAGGGGCTACTCGCTCTATAATCAATTTTTTATTTATTTATCTAAAAAACTTAAGTTAAGAATATAGAGCTAGAGTAATAAATGCAGCTAGATTAGATAATAAGATAATAATTAATTATTTTATTACTTAAAAGTCTTCATGCCTTTATATTTGATAGCAAATTAAATTATCTGTCATAGTACTTCAATTAATTCTTTATTCTTTATTATTAATTAAATATTAGCAGTAGAAGGAAAAATAATGTGACATAGTTATTTTAATATGAAGGTAAATCATTGAGATCAAATAAGAGAACGGTTAAGGAGATTAAAAGTGATGATAAGTAAAAAGATTTAAATTTATTATCTTTAACGTTATGACTATAATTTTTAACTCCCTTCCATTCTTATGGATTTAAGTAACTCATAGATAGTAAACAGAAAGGCAGAAGATAAAATTTTCCTGCAAATCCTTGATTAGAATCCTACGTAAAAGCCTTAAATTCCATCATGTTGAAATATTTTATAGATAGCATCGAAAAGACCAGGATATTTTTATTATGCGTTCTTGTTGAAACGTCCGACTTAAATTCTAGCCTTTACTACATCAAAAGGATGAAGAATTGATAGAGTTGTCAGATTGCAAGACCTCCACAAATGAAATTGCAATATCCTACTTCCCTATTCAGTTTGAAATGATTTTATAAAAAATGCTAATATTGTTCATAAGAAGTATATCATAAAGCAGCCTAAGCCACATCTCTACATAAGTAAGACACTAAGCCTTAATAAAAGCCCATAATTCCTTCTGATTTTAGAATTTGCCTAATTCCATCTTAAATTGATCTATGTTTATTAATGCCAGGTGTTTCCATTCTCGATTTCACCTTAGTCAAAGGACTTACTGTTAAGGCAGAAAATACACTAGCAGAACATTCTAGAATGGCGTTAGATCTGAATTAATATAAAAAATAATTTGAGTTTCTTTATTTCAAATTTTCAAGTGTAACCCAGAAAATTCCTCCACCTAATCCACTACGTGAGCCAGCAGCTTTTACTCTTCTTTAAAACCCCTTATATCCTTCTTTTTCTGCAACATATCTGCTTGCTTATCTGAAGTTTAAAAGGTGCGAAATCATAGCAGTACGCATTACGTCGAAAGGTTAGAAAATAGTAGCAGTAGTAAAGGTAGAAATAAATTAAAATAAAAATATTTTAAATTCTAACTTAACTGTTGGTTTTTCAATTTAAGGTTCTTAAAATCAAATTAAATAAAAAAGTTAGAAAAATACAATGTTTGCAACAATAGCATTTTTATCTTTTTTCTCTTTCTAGCTGACTGAGAGAGTTCTCTTTCTAATCTATCTCCCAAGAGAATTAAAGTTTTGCTTAATTATATTTTCATGAGAAGAAATAAGTTGAATATTAATCTAGCCTATTTTTCTTTTTGCAGATTTTGATATTGAGATATCATACTCACTTTAACGTAACTATTGAATTGCTTAGGTGCTTTTCTTTAAGATTGTTGCTTTTAGTATATTCTTAGGCTATTATATTTAATTTTAGAAAGTAATAATCAATGAATTATCATTCATAAATTCTTTAACTTAAATATTATTAACTTACTTAATCAATTTTATACATAAGATTTTATTATTATGCATGAGTTATTTTAGCTCTAATACTTTCGCTTTTTTAAGTATTAAATAATGTTTTATGGTAAAACCAAAATTTACATTTTTTATATGTATTTTTGTTAGGTTCCCCTTAAACTCCAATTATAGGAATTCATGAATTTGATAAATAACAATTTTAAGAAATATAGTAGTAATCTTTTGTTCTATTTTGCTTGGTATTTATATAATCTTTTTTATAGGTTCTGCAAATTCTCATTTTTTATGTTCATTTTAGTTTTATATGAGTTTACTTTTTATTTTTAGGCTTCATTTTATGAGTCATATTAATATAAATCCATTCAAACCATCACTGTAGTCTTAGATAGAAAATCTTATGGATTGTTCTTTGAATTTTAACTTTATCTTTGTTTAGTTAATTTTTAATTGCAGAAATTAGGTGAAAGAATCATTCCATAATTGCTAGGTTCTTAGACTGTATATCGAAGTTCAAAGATTTCTTGTTTTATCCATATGTTTTATTGGTTGGTTAATTAGGCGTTTCTAAATTATTTTACATCGATTTAGTTGTAAGGTAGTCAGAGTTACTTATGAGACATTTATTTATAGCTTTTAAACTACTAAAAGTAAAGTTCTCCTAGGGATAAATAAAATTAAGAAGTGGCTTTATATTTAGCTTTAAGCAATCGAAACTATAAATTATCTTTATTTAACCATATTTAGCAAAGCCAGTTTTATACTTTGTATTTATACCAAGTCTCCTTATTTTAAGACTATGCGTAAACTTAAAAAAGAAATAGTTAATTTAAACAGGAAGACTTTTAATTAAAATTTAGAATCCTTTTTAAATGAATAGTCTGAAGTAATAAGACTACTTATGATCTATTACAATAGCCTCCACTCAAATAACTTACTGTTCTTAATTTTAACTCTTTCTTATTCATAAATTTAAGTTGATATTTAAGCTTAATTTCTCATCTAAGTAGTTAATATAGTATCTTTAGGTTAAAGAATGGAGTATTAAGGATAAAGCTAATGAGATATAAACAAAGTTTAATTTTAAAAAAGCGTAGCTTGATACATTTAGGATATATTAGTTTTAAATCTTTTAGTTATAAGTACTTACTAAATTACTCCTATTAGGATTATTTATCTATCTGTATTTTATTAGCCTCTCATATAAAATTTAGTTATTCTAATTTAAGATATAACAATAAAAGTAAAAATAACCTATATTATCATCTTATCTCATTAATACCAGGCTTAATTCTTACAAACTAATTCAAATTATATATATCAAAATGCAACTTTTATTGCAAAAAGTCTCTTCTAAACAAGATCTATCCCAATCAAATTACGATTCCCAAAAAATACTCTAAGAACTCAAGCTATGTAATAGGATAATTTAAAACTTTTAACAAACGTATAAGAGCTTCAAGGAAAAATCACATACCTAATGTCTAGACATCAATACTAAAAAAATAACATTTCCAGCCAGTCAATCTGAGAATTGATCAAATAGAATCCAAATTTAATCAATTAGCGGAATTGACTGAAGTTTATTTCTAAAAAATACAGCAGCAAATGATCCCATGTATGTGTAGCAGAATTCTCAACCAGAAAAATTCTGATAGTAAAGAATAGAAAGTAATGCTGGCATTGTAGGAAATATGATCACATTTTAAGATATTGGTGAAAATACTAATAAAAATAAAAACTTTAAAGCTTTAAGTTTTGAAAAGACATAAGTAATCTATACTACACTCCAGAAGGTTTATTATACAGTAAAAAGATTTCCATAGGAAATGAACTCTTGAAGGACATCGCGTTTGCTCAATAAAGAAGAAATTTGAATATGTTTGGAATAGAACTCGATTGGAGCAAGAAACATTAATTAAAAAGGGTGAGTTGAGTATGCAAGATATTTAATCTAAGAAAAAGACTCAGAAGAAAACTGGAAATGGAATAACACTTAAGACGATTTTAAACTTTAAACTTTTTGATTAATGGTAAACTAAATAATGGTGACATCTCGTTAATAATTTCCATTTTCTAATTTCGTAGAACTTCTAGCTTGTAAAATCGAATAAAATATTGATAAGCTATTCCAGGTTTATCGCTTTTTCCGCTTCTTAGATACAATGAAGGACTTAATATTCATATTTCTCTTTGAGAAAGGAATATCTTTAAAATTTAAGAGAGGAAACTCTAGGAACTTAAAATAAGAATATGCTTCTTTACTTATACTCTTGAGAACAATCACTATAAAAGGGCAAACTAAGAAAGCTTTAGAATTGGTATAATCTTTGATAATCTAGTAAGCATATAAAGCTTCTAAATGATCTGGTTAAATAAGACAATGTTCTCTATAACTTCGATATCTTTATTTTTGTTAATCTCTTTAAAATGATAAATAAACAATTGATTTAAGAAAAGTTATCTTTCATAATAAAAAGTCTATCTTTTATATGTTCATTAAAACAGTCTGTGATAGCTTAGGGGGATATTGGGTGATAGCTTCTCGATATTCTAAAAATTGGGTATAATGATCTTTTATAAAGTGTTGCACTTATAAAAGTAGAGATTTACCTCATATAATTTACAATAGTTTAAGTTTTATTTAATGCTTATAGATTATATGATTATTATGTTTATAGACAAATACTATTTTTTATTTAATTCAATCATTCAAAATCAATCATTAACTCTAGATACTTTCCTTTTATTTAACCAATTTAATCAACAACTGCTAAATTCAAACTTTAGTGCATATATAGGTAATTAGGAGTATCAAATTAACTAGTAGATAAGCAAATATTTCATTCAGATACAAATTATCCCTATAAACATAGACACTTTCAATGTAACTTCATCACTATAATACCTTTATAAACTCCTACAATCAACACCATTTCAACCACTCTTTTCAAAACTTTCCTTCTTCAAGTTGGACTATCAAATTCTTGGGATTTATAACGCTAGATAGTATATAAAACCTACTCAGGTTCTGCTTATAAATGCAAGTGAGACAATTCTAGTGGGAAGAATAGCTCATTAGTGATAGAGCAAATTACTTTAGAAAATATTTTGGAACTAAACAATGAAGTCTCTTCCTCAATAATAGCAAATAACTCAAAGAAACTACTATCTTATGAGTTCTTAGGTGACCAGGATCAATTTCAATCTTAAAGAATTTTAGAAGAATAAGAATCCCATTGTCTTAAAAAGAAGCTAAATCTTTATCTACTCAGCTATCTAGAGTGCTTAAAAAAGGATAATATATTTAAATTTGGGAAGAATAGAGAGCTTAAAGCTGTCTAGTAAAAAGTTAATGGTAAAAATGAGCAACAGAAGCATGCAAAAAGGGGAATAAAGAATAGCCAAGCCAATTAAAAGTAAAAAGCTTTTAAAAGAAAGTAACGTTTCGTAAATCTGTAACATTGACTAATTAAACTCATTTGCCAATAATTTCGAGGCAGAGGATACCGTAGTATTTTAGGTACTTTGAAGGTTAAGATATAGCAAAGAATTTAGTGCAAGAAAGCTTAATCAAAAGCTAGAAATTTGAATTTGGGAAAGCTAAAAATTAAAAGGAAACTTTCTAGTCAATTAATATGATAGGAGAATTTAACAGTATTCTATATGAAAGCTTTCTATCTCCATATGTACTTGAGGAGATAAAAAATGATGAGAATATAATTTAAAAGTTTCTAAGTTAGTATACTGAGAGCGGAGTAATATAAAATTAATTTTAGCAATTCAGTCTTAGAAAGGCTGTAGCTAGCATATAAAGAAAAAAATGTATTTTAGAATATCAATTAAGAAAATAGAAACTTAATAGAGAGTAAATTAATGTTACCAGAAATGTTATAATACTTAGAACAAGCTGAAGAAGAGATAAAAATTCCTGAACATGACAAAAACAAAGAAACTTCTGAAAAAATGAGGAAAGAGAGAAGTCTAAAGATACTGAAAATATCGAAGGAAGGTAAAGAACCGAAAATATTGAAATTAATGAAAGTAGGAGAAAAATTGAAGATACTAAAAATACTGAAAATATCGAAGGTAAGCAAAGAACTGAAGAAATGGAAAATAATGCAGGCAGGGAAAAGAACAAAGAAATTGAAAACAATGAAGGCAGAGAAAAGTCTGAAGAAACTGAAAATATCGAAGGTAATCAAATAACTGAAGTAATTGAAAATAATGCAGGTAGGGAAATAACTTAAGAAACTGAAAATAATGTAAGTATTTAAGCTCAAGACTAGAATTAATTGCAATTCATCCAAGAAGAAAATAGTTAAGATGAAGTTTTGGACTAAGACGAGTTATAAGTTTCAATCAGAGAAAAACCTTGTAAAATCAAAATTAATATCTAAGGCTTATTTAACACAAATGGAGTTCTAAGTTATATGAAAAATAAAGAAACAGACATGAGATATTCAATCTTCTTTTAGAACTCAAAGGAAAAAATCAGTATGGATAGAAATGAGCTAATCAACAAATTCATCTACAACATAGAATTTCCAGATTAACAGATAGAATTTATGAAATACAACAGTTATCTTATTTATTAGAATTCTCACAAGATAAACGACAAAAGCCTGAAGTTCCTAGTCCATTATCAGAAGCATTTGAATAAGATCAATCAGTAAAAATTCCGATAGTAACACTGCATGAATAAGATCTTATGCTTTATTTACAAAGAGCTTACGAGGGTAGTGAACAAAGCTAGAAGAAAATTTATGACTACGCAGTAAGAATGCTAGAGTATACAAAAATATTCGAATATAAAATAATGTTTCTGTTACGGTCCATGTGCTGATATTTTTAACAAATTACGTTAATTTATTATTTACACATCTTAAATGAAATTAAGATACAGCGTTTTTAAAATTGGTGCTAGGATATTAAAGTCTACTAATTAATCTCTTTAATTCTAAGCATAATTAAGTAGTCAAATATAGCTTAAATTAATAAATTGAAGTTTCAAGTTTAATTTAAATAAGAAGATAGTAGTACTAATAATTAATTATTAAGATATACAGTTTAAGCAATTAAGTTCCTTATTCTATTAGTCTATTTTTATTTTAAGCTCTCTGTAAGATTTAATGTTAAGAAGCTAAGGATATGTTTAAATAGATTATATCATTTAACTATAAATCAATTAAAATTAGTATAAATCTAAATGTTAGAGTAAGCCAAGTCTCTTCTAATCCTGCTACTTAAGAGAGTAGCTTTTAAAATTACTTTCTCAATCATATGCTTTAGTATGGTTAAAGGACGACTATTAGATGTTTTTCCTTCTATTAGTGATTTCGATTTTTTTCATTTCCAAGATATTTTCAGTATAGCTTTTTATCTTTTTTGATTATACTACGCTAATATAAATGAAAGAATGTCTTCATATTCTACTTGGAGTACTTTCAAGATTTAAGGCCACTCAGAAATGTTTTTTCATGCTTATGCTTCAAAGAAAAATTTCAGTTACTTTAACGTGATATTTTTGCTACCGTTTGAAAATAACTCATTTTACATCTTCTTTAGAGCTAGACAGAATAATAATTATCAATCCCAACACTGAATTTTAAAACTGACAGTTTTCAATGCCAATTTTATAATTGCATTCCTCAATTAGATTAATAACTGACTGATCTCTCTAATCTTTCCTTCATTTAGATTCCCTTTTTCAATCCAAAAACTCTTTTCTTTACTTAGAATTTGATTGGCTTCTTTGCTGAAAGGCGTTTCTCACTCTTTAATATAATTTAAAGCTTATATTTTCGTTATAAACCCAAACTCTTCAATCTAAGGGGCTATTGAAAGCAAAAGAGTGCTGAATCAAGTTTTAACTTACTTAATAAATTCTTAATCTTCTGTGCTCTTAATGACAGTATAAAATATCTTTTTCAATCCTTATATTTATAATATAACCTTTTTATTTTAGTTAGTATATCTAAATTTACTTATAAAGCATTTATTTATTGCTATATTTAAGAAAAGATAGAGTTAAGATGCTAGATTAAGACTTATTATTTTTATTATGTATCAAGTAGAGCTTTTAAAAAACACTTCTTGTTATGTATGATAAGCATCTCTTTTCTAGCCTACGTTTCACGACAAAGAAGAACTTTGGAGTTGAGTTCCGTTATCCTTGAGAGCTCAGATATTTTTCTAAAATATAACCTGAGAAATAAATGTGATGAAATACTAAAAGACTAAAAGCAGAAATTAAAATTTGGAGTCCATAAACCTTGAGAGCTCTTTCCAAGTTCTCCAAAAAAGTCTTAGTAGAGGTAAAGCTTAAGAACTTAAAGATTGCTAGAAGAACTTAAATTTTGAAACAGTTATCCTTGTTATTTGACTCAAATATAATCTAAGAATTGAATGTGATGAAATACTAAAAGACAAAAAACAGAATTTAAAATTTGGAATCCGTTATCATTGAGAACTCTTTCCAAGTTCTCAATTAAAGTCTTAGTAGAGGTAAAGCTAATAAACTTAAGACTGTAAGAAGAATTTTAAGTATGGAATCCGTAATTCTTGAACTTCTGATCTTTTTCTCAAATATAATCTGTGAATCGATTGTGCTGAAATACTAAAAGACTAAAAGAAGAATTTTAAGTTTGGGATCCGTTTTCCTTGAGAACTCTTTCCATGTTCTCCATAATGTCTGTGTAGAGAATAAACTTAAGAACTTCAAGACTGCTAGAAGAACCTTAAGATTGGAATCTGTAATCCTTGAACTTCTGATCTTTTTTTCAAGTATAATCTGACTATCTAAAGTGCTGAAACGCTAAAAGATTAAAAGAAGAGCTTTAAGTTTGGAGACCGTTATTCTTAAGAGCTCTTTCCAAGTTATCCAAAAAAGTTTCGGTAGGGGTAAAGACAAAAACTGTAAGGTTGTGAGAAGAATTTAGATTTGGAATTCGTTATTTTTTAAAGTTTGTTTCTTGTTCTCAAAATAAGTTTGAGTTGCGAAAAAGCTGAAGTACTTAAAGAATGAAATTACTACTTTTTGTATAGACTCCGTTTCACTTGAGAACTTTGGTTTAGTGCTAAAAATTTTGTTGGGATAAAGTTGAAGAACCTAAAAATTGAAAGAAGAACTTTGACTAAAAACTCCATTCTGTTTGAGAGTTTATTACCTGCTCTAAAAATAATTATTGATAAATTTTAAAAGCGGAAGAATTAAGGTTTAACATTGAGTTAAAAATAGTTTCTGCTTGAGAGCTTTGGTCTAGTTCTCAAAATGAGTCACATTAGGGATAAAGCTGAAGAACCTAAAAGATTGGTAGTAGAACTTTGAATAAAAACTCCATTCTGCCCTGCCTAAGAATTTTCTCACTCTCATTCCTTTTACCATATTCTTACTTAAGATTTATGAGAAATGCAAAATAATTTCACTTGCTTGCATTTCTGCTAGAAGGAGTCTTTGGTTGTAGTTCTTTTCTTCTAAAATTTTTTAAATAGATAAATTTTTCTCTTTAGCAATTCCGAGTTTCATATTCTCTTCTATTTTTTTCTATTCTCGTTATTTTCTTCCTACATTTTAAAGATTTTCACAGGGCTTTTATCTTAGTAAATATTCTAACTTACCTAATTTTTTATAGTAAGATTAGTTTAAAGATTCTGTCTCTTTTTTTAGTGCATTACTCCTTGTAGTTTTTCAAGATTTTACGATAGAGATGTTTTTCTTGAAAATATTATCAAAAATCTGATTAAGTTGTAAAGCTCTTTCATGTCTTTTTTAAATTTACCAAACAGTCAAGATTGGCGGCATGCAGATTGTAGATAGGTACTTGATATAAGAGATTAATATTGTAGTATGTATGTAATGATAGATATTTGAATTTATAATGGTTAATAATAATTTTTGATGGTAACTGTTATAAATTACCTTTATAAGCTTTTTTAATCTAAATAATAATAAAAATGTAAGCGTTACCAAAATGCTTAATCTGCTTAGAAGATTACAACTTAACTAATGCTCTTCCAACTGTCTTACCTTGTGGACATATTTACTGTGGTTTGTGTTTGAATACTGAGTACTGATTATAAGGCATAATGTAATGTCCTATTTGTTAAAAAGGATTCCATTTTAGATTTGAAGACTTACCTTAAGAAAGTGATTTAATAAGAATGATATTTTAAAACTAATAATACATATAAAAGATTTAAGATGCTAGATAGAAATTAAAAGAGATAAGGAAGTAAATTATGCAAAAATCTAAAACCATTACAACCAAATTATCTAACATTACTAATACTCTCATTATACCATATACTAATATCATCCAATACACTACTATCATTAACCTACTTTTATCTACAACTAATAACACTCAAATATTATACAATCATCCTAATTCCCTATTTACTAATATCTAAAACCAACTATAATCTAATCTAACTATAACAGTCTAACTATATTCCACTATATAACCACCTTTAATACAAAACCTATCTAAATTAACTTCAAATTATATCACACAAATAAGATACAAACTATAATACAATACTAAGCAGCAAAAACTAAACATTATACAGACTAATAAAGATAAACTAAGCTAATAATTACATTTTATGTAATCTAACTATATTCACTATTTTAATTGATAAATTTAAAAATTAAGCTTATTTAATATTTAAACAGAGTAATTACGATAAGTATAAGTTTAAATTATAATTTATGAAGGCAATAAAAGTATAGAATATTAAAATAAGTTATATTTAATTGGAGGATATAACTAAAATTAAAATTTAGGAATAAAAGAAACTTGATAATTTGATCTCGAAGGTAATAATATAAAGCTTAGTGATCTAAATGAGGGAAGATATGGATTTGGAATAGCTGCAGCTTAAAAAAATCTTTATGCGGTTGGAGGATTTACTAATAATTATAAAATTTTACAATCAGTAGAAAAGTTATAGATAGGAAACTAAAGTAAATGATAAAAATGCTCTTAATTTCCATTTTAAATAGCCTATTAAACTTTAGTAGTAGATAAAGATGAATAAAATATTTATTCTTTTGGAGGTGGAAATTATAAAGGATAAGCTTTAAAAGATATATGAAAGTATAACATATAGAATGATAGATGGAGTAAGTAAAATTTGAATCTTCCTGAAACTGTTGCTTATCCTATAATTTGCTTAGAACCTTTTGCCATATTTGGAGGTTTAAAGAATTTTTCTGCGAATGAATATTCAAGAAGAATATATAAAAGAAAGAAAGAATAATGGCAATAAAGTTAAATTTTTAAAGATGTTTTAGCTTTAACGGAGATGAAAATAAGAAATAATTATGGTTATGTTTTTGCTATAGAATAGAAAAGAGTTTCAATAATGAGGATTGATTTAGAAAAATTGAGTTATAGAAGTATTAAAAGCCATAACTGATAAACACAATAATAATATTTATATTATTAATATTATTTATAATAAATATAGTTTTATATATAAAGAAGTAGTTTAAATATATATAATTAAGTAAATATGTTACTACTTATTAATATAGTTAATCTATACTTATTTATGTTGTATTTTTATAATTAAGTTTTTTTGTATGTTTAAGTGTATATATGATTTTGATATATTAGGTAATGTAGTTATAGCTATATAGTTGACAATAAAGACTTAGCAATAATTTAGTATATTAATTAAATGATTATCAAAATGTATTAGATAAATTATGATTTCCTATACTATTTTCTAAACATTATTTTCCTTACTAACTCTTTTTAAAGCTTAAATAAATAAAGAATCAAATTTTATCTAAGCATCTTTAAAAATCTATTATTCAAATATTATCATTATTAAGATACTAACATACAGCTTATAACATACCAAAATATATTCATTACAGTCTTTAATACATCCTTATATTTAAATTATACAAGTACTACTTAGATTACTCTATTATTTATATAATCAAAACTATAATCAAATTATCATTAAGCTATATCTATATCTAAATACTAATTAAGTCATTATTACTATCATCAAATCTAAAATACATTATTTCCTTTAATCATTTAAATTAGCAACTAAATAAATTTTAAATTTTCTTCTATAGACAATAATAAAATCAGGCCATTATAACCCCTATACTTTTGATAAAGATTCAATCATAATAAATAAATAATAATAAATAAGAACGTGCCCTTATGTTATAGGTCTTACTTATTTGAGGGGTTCTCTCGATCGGTACCAGATACTAACTAGGGTACTGAAGTCCAGGTCTCAGATTAATCCTACCTCTATATCGTTAATCTGGTCATGAATTGGAAAAACCTGAAGACATGACTGAGATAAATTATATTTTTAAGTAGAAAAATTAAATTTGGTTGTGAAATTTTGCACAAGAATTGGAATTTATTCTATTCCCTTTTAACTCTAGCCTTCGTAAAGAAATACAAGAATTTTGAGAGTAAAGATAATAAATTTTTATTTAAAAAACTGAAAAAAAAAGTGACCAAAGAGATAAGATGAAGCCAGAAATATTTCTAGACTATTTTAATAACAAAATTTGGTTTTTTTATTAATCGTGGTGAACATAATAAAGGTAGAATCACGTTAATTTATTTATTTATCTTTAGAAATGTTCTCATCAGATTATTAAATCCTAGCCTCCTTATACTTAGCAGATAATCTTTTCTTTTAAATTTAGTCATCTAGGTAGCATTCAATTAATACTTACCTCTGTGATGTTCGATTTTAACTTAGAAAAATATGCAAGAGAGTAGAATTTACATAATTCAAATTTTAAGTTGTTTAAAAGTAGTGTAATATATTACTTAGTAGCACATGCAGGTTAATTGAACCAGCTAAATATTATGAATAATCCTTGAATTAAATTAAAAGTTCTAAGAGTCCGACTAGAGAGTAAAGATCTCCTAATGGCAGTGTATCAGGAAAAATATTGAGACCTTTGGCATTACGAAAAGCCTCTGATGTAGTAATATATATTCCTGATATTAATATTTTTGTAAGAAGTGTAGATAATCCTTTTGAATTCATAAATTATGGAGTAAAAGCGTTATAGATTTGTCCTTCTGTTTAAAATTAGACTTTCAGTGCTCTATAATCTTAAAATAAGTCTGAAAGCTCATATTTATCTTTTGAATTAAAAACATCTTGTTGAGAAGTGATGATATGGTAAGTTCCCATAGCAAATTAGTATAAAATTTAAAAGTCTTAAATCTTATGAAGAAAATAAAAAATTTCCCAATATAACTGATTTGGAAGGTTCTTAACTAAAGTATATTTATCCTATATAAAATGAATAAAGGATAATTTAAAATTTCAATAATCAACAGTGATAAATGCTTTAAAAGTGGAAGAAGTCTTATTATCTAGATTCTGGATATCAGTCAATAAAATTAAAAGTTTCGTAGTTTTTCTGAAATATTCATAAACACAACAAAAAATGTTCACATACTAAGCTGCATGTTCAGTGGAAGAAACAATTTAGACGGTTCCAAAAACATTGCCATATAAGGCGTATAGGGGAGCAGAAATTAATCCTGATTATCCGAAGAAAGTTAATAGATTTATCCTACTTGGAACAAAAATGTAGATTTACAGTTTAACGTAGTATTTGGCTTCGAAATAAGTATTGTCTCTTGGTTTTAAAGATAAAGTAATAACAGTTTTATATAATTAGCTTCCTAATTTGAACATAAGTTATTAAGGATTTAAATATATTAATTAAAAGTAGGTAAACTATTGCTTAAGGATATAAAAAATAAATATTTGCTTTTAAAATTTAAATTTAAATTTAATCAAATCTAAATAAATTAAGAGGGAAATTGACTTCAATAAGTTTGGATTAAAAAATTAGATAGATATAACTTATATTAATTATTGAAATGATAGAGAATTAATTAAATATATAGCTTTTATTTATTTACTTATAAAGAAAACAATCAGTTTAGTTGTATTAAATGTAATAATTCTTAAATCTTCTAAATTAAGTTTATATCTTATAAAAGTTAAAAATACCTTAAAATTTGATTGATATATTTGTCTGACTTACTCTATTTTTCCTTTGGCTAATTGCACTTTAATATTTTAATTTTAGCATTATTTAACTTTCAAAGATTCATTTCTGTTTTAGTATTAAGTTCCACTTCCAAAGTAAATTTATCTAGCATAGTTCTTTCCTTTAAATTAAAATCTGCTGACTTATTTTAATATCATGCTTTTAAACTCTCCCTTACTTCTGTTTGACTGTAGTAGAATCTTTCAAAAAAGCATTTCCTCCACTAAATTGCAATAAAGTCTATCTTTGATATTGAAAGGCATAACTGTAAATCTAAATTTAAAGACTTCTTAGTCTAAATTTTAAGCATTTGATTACATTATTTGGTTACCTTTAAACAGCTTATGTAAACTCATGGATTTAAGAAGCAAAAATAATTTTCCTAATTTTGTTTGTTGAAAGATATTAAGTTTCAGCTAAGAGTCAATTAAAGCCAAACTTTTAAACGAGAAACTAAATAAAAATTTGAGAAAGAGCTTAGAAACTAGCTATCTAAAACGAATGCAAAAGATGCTTTTCATATTTATAATGGCAATAAGCTATTTTGGCTGAGAGGAGATAAATATGTTTTGCCATAAAGATATTTAAACAGCATGATAAGCTGAGCTACTAGAGTTACTAAAGGGATAAATATTATCTTTTATTGATCCTTTCTCTAACTAATAAATAGTAGATATAATCTAAAAGACACTAGAATTAATATAAATGGAAGGATGTGATATAGATTCTAGTAGAGGTGTAAAATAGGAGTTAAATGTGTTAGATAAGGCTAATCTGGATAGTTATATTTATAAAAAGTGAAAATGAGTTAATAAGACATATTAATGAATGATATGTTTTACGTCTTTATAAATTAGGCTAATAATTTAAGATAGCATGCTTATCAGACTTGCTAAGCAATATATTATTGGAACTATAAAGATTATTAGATCATCTAAAATTTATGAGTAGTTTCTATACAGGAAGAAGCTAATAATTACTTTATTCTAGCAGTGATTTCAAAATTAATCAAAGATAATGATTTGAAAGTAAGGATATTCACTAATTTTTTGATGTATTTGGAGGTTCTACTAATAAAATAACTAGATAATAATTATTAAGTTTAATTCTTTAATTTAAGTTTATGGAAATTTAGATTTTAAATCTTTACAAGTTTATTAATCTTACTTAAGTGCTAGAAATATTATAATAAAAGGTTTATGAGCTAGCAATTAGTTGAAGCAAGTAGGCTTCTATGAATTTATAGGAAATGCTTCTAATTTAATTAAAAAATAACAATTTAGTAAGTTTAAGTTAAAATATTTTTCAGAAATAACTAGCATTTCTATTGATTAATATAAGGCTGAAATATAATTAGGTAATTTATTTCTTACTTTTAAATAAATAAAAGCCTAGTTATGGCATTAATTACCAATAAAAATTAAGCTTATTTATTTACTATTATAATTACACAGAATATTTGCTTCATCTCCATTACGCAAAATTCACAATTGACTCTAAATAAATTATGATTTGAAGTATTTTAATAGACATAATTAAACATATAAAGCTTATTTGAAAATAAATTGAAATACTACAATTTAAAAATTGTAAACTAAAATTAGTGATAACTAAACATTTCATTTTTACTTAGTTTTAAATATTTACTTTCTATAACTTTATTTTATTACATTTCTATAACCAATTTTGCTTAGAATAAATATTTAAGATAAATCATTAGTTATTTAGTTTATTATTTTAAGATGGATCTCTATAAATTAAAATTTAAATGGAATGATAGTAAGAAAATGGATAATTAGATGATAATAACTTATAAATTTGAAAGTTCAATATTTTTATTTTAAATATTTAGCTGCTTTTTATGTATAAATTTTATATAAACTAATTAATAAGAAACTTATTTTTATTTTATTCTTTTAAAAATTAATTAATTTATTTAAAAAAATGTTTATAGATTGCGTAGCACCTCGTTGGTGCGCAGCTCTTTCAATATTAATATTAAATGTTGAAAAAATATTCTCAAAAGCTAGGTTTCATTCTATTCGTCCATAGAGTCACTTCATCTCTCCAAATAGAGAATCTTCTTATTAGAAATTATTCTGAAATCTTGAGTCAAATGCTTCAGTCTTCTTGAATAAGGTCCAAATAAGAGATAGTTATTAAGTCATTAATTAGAAGGCCTGTCAGTCAAACTTTCATACTGCTAGAGAGAATCCTCGGAGTAAGTTAGGCATGTCTCAACGGAGCTTGTACACCCTTCTCCGTGGTGGCATCTAGTGCTAGATTACTCGCAATGCAGTACACTACACCAGATTACCTACTATTTTTTCTGACGCGGTCAAAATCTATCTTATATATATAATAAAAGTGTTATGAATTTATAAATGGTTGAAATAAGTTGATTTCTATGATTTTAAAGGAAATCTTTCTAATTTAATTGAAAAATAACATTGTAGTGAGTTTAAATCTAAATATTTTTCAGGAAAAGCTAACTCTTCTATTGATTAATATTAGGCTGAAATATAATCAGATAACATTTTCTTACTTTTAGTTAAATAAAAAGACTAGTTATGACACTAATTATCGAATACAAATTAATTATTATCTTTACTTATTTATTTACTTTCATAGTTACACTAAATATTAGTTTCATCTCCATTAGTAAAAATTCACAATTTGACTATAAATAAATAGTTATTTGAAGTACTCTAGTAGATATAATTAAACTTATTAAAGTTTATTTGAAAATAAAAATTATAAATTATAATTTAAAGATTGTATTCTATTAAATTTATATAACCAATTTTGCTTAGATTATACATTACATATAATTAGTTAACTATTTAGTTAATTATTTAAAGAGGGATCTTAATTTATCTTAACTAAAAGAGTTTTTGGATTGGAAACTCCTTTCCGATTGCACGACCCGACGCTCTCTTTTTAAGGAATAACGGAGATATCCTGTTATGCTCTAAGCACAACTGCTAGGGAGATCCATCGCTATGAGCGTCCAGGCTTCAAGACCCTACCAAGAGCGGATAATCTCAAAGACAATGTTCCTTCAGAAAATAACTCTGACCAGGGATATTCTCAGCGATAGGAAAGAAATTTGTTTCTAGCCATAAAAGCAGAAAGTTCAGTCAAGAAGGCCAATATCAGCTTCCACCATCTTTTCAATTTAAAGAGGGATCTTTAAAAATAAAAAATGTTATTGAAATAGTAGTAAGAAAGTGGATAATTAAATTAGTTTATCTTATAAATTCAAAAGATCAGTACTTTGTTTTAAATAATTTGATGCTTTTTATATATGATTTTTATATAAACAAACTACTAAGAAAAGAATGCTTATTTTATTTATTTAAAATAATGAAAACTTTAAAGAACTCATTTGTCTGATTAATTGTTAGTTTAAAGGAATAATTAATAACAGTAGTTTTTAAAGCAATTTTATTATCTTTTTTATCATTTATAAGAGTCTTTAAAGAAATAAAGTTTTCTTATTAAGAAACCTTTGGTTTAAAAATAAAATAAGGTATAATAAATAAATGCATAGTAAATTTATTATAATAAGGATATAAATTCTTGGTTATAAAACTTCTGGTATATTAATTTATCCTTTTATTTAAATGTAGAAAGATATAAAAAAATTAAAGTTGAAAAAGCTTATTTAAGCTGGACTATTTAAAGTCAATTTTATAGTTTTCCAGATTAAAGGCAAAAATAGAAATTTAAATAGTGTATTAATAATAGAGTACTTATAGTTATCTTAATAAATAAGTTAATTATTTAATTGTATTGTAATTAAGTCACTAGATTTATTTAGAAAGGCTACTTTAATTTCTATATTTTAAAAGGGAATTATAAAAGTTAAAAATGGAGGAAAAAGAAATACAATTTACTAAAAGTATTTTTTTACGAAAAATATTAAAACAACGAAACGAGCACATTGGAAGAATTCCTGTACTCGTATTTAAATATGAAGTTCTGTCCAACTTATGCTTCTAAAAACTGGCTAAAAAAATTTAATACGATTAAAGTAAAGGTAATTCTTTAATATTTTAGACTTAACTTTGACGGATCACACCTCATATGTTTACTCAGTAGCTTTAACAAGTGACATGAAATAAATTGTCTCTGGGAGTTGCGATGACACGATAAAGATATGGGATTTCAAGTCTGGAAGCTGTACGAGAACTTTGACAGGTCATTCGTGTTCAGTTTTATCTGTAACTTTAACAAATGACATGAAATGAATTGTCTCCGGAAGTTACGATAAAACGATAAAGATATGGGATTTCAGGACTGGAATCTGTACAAGAACTTTGATGGGTCTTTCGAATTCAGTATGATCTGTAGCTTTAACAGGTGACATGAAATGAATTTTCTCCGGAAGTTTAGATAAGACGATAAAGATGTGGGATTTCCAGACTGGAAGTTTCACGAGAACTTTGACGGGTCATTCGTGATGAGTTAGATCCGTAGCTTTGACAAGTGACATGAAATGAATTATCTCCGGAAGTGATGATACGACGATAAAGATATGAGATTTCGAGTCTGGAAGCTGTACGAGAACTTTGATGGGTCATTCGAGTTCAGTTTTATCTGTAGTTATAACTAGTGACATGAAATGAATTGTCTCCGGAAGTTACGATACAACGATAAAAATCTGGTCTTTCTCAACTGGTCAGCTTATTCTAACTCTTGAAGGGCATACAGGTGCTGTATCAAGTATTTAGATTAGTACTGATTCAAGTGTTATATTTTCTGGATCTTATGATAGAGTGATTAAGATATGAAATTTTAATACGGGTAAGTGCATATAGACTCTTTAAGGGCATACAGGATAAATATATTCTATAGCATTGAGTGGTGACAATAAATGGTTGGTATCCGGAGCGGATGACAGAACTGTGAGAAGGTGGAAGGTTGCGAGTTGAGTGTGCAAGTACATTAAGCAATTTAAATTTTGCAATTAAATTTAATTATTTAAGTTAATTAAAGTAATTTAAATATATATGCTATTGAGATTTTATAAATTTGAAGGTTATTAAGTTTTATCAAAGGTAAATGTATTTTTGCTTTTTTTAGTTATTAAAAAAGTTTCATATTCTTTATTAATTTAAAGTAAAGGTTATTATGGTAAGCTATATTTATTGGTTTTGAAAATTGGTAAAAGTGTGTATGTCAATTTATAAATGGACAAGTAAAATTATCGTTTAATACTTTATTAAAAAATGGGTAACTAAGGTTATTTGGATTTTTATTTAATCCAAAATCTTTTTAATTTATTTATTTTTATAAAAGTTGTACAATTAAAAAAATTTTTGAGATGGACTCGAAAAGTTAAATTTAAATGATATTTTTTTATTTTATTTTGCATTTAAAATTTTTTTAACCTTTTTATGCTCTTTCATTAATCCTAGCCTCTCTAGATGTTAATAATTCCTTTTTTTTGAGCCTCGAAAATTTTTGATATAATCTGTGAGATATTATTTTATTAAAATATTAAAAAAAACTGATAATAATAAAGAAAAGCATAATATATTTTTATAAAATAAGTTTGAAATAAATTAATAAAAAACTGCTCTTTTAATCTAAAGTTTTTTATAAAATAAATAGTTTAAAATTATAGTTAATCAAAGAAATAAAAAGTGATAAGGCAAAAGTTAGCGAGAGATGTTATATTTTGTAAATTTTAATACTTAAACAGTTATAATAACTAGCCTTTTCAATTCCTAAACTTTTTGTTTATTTTAAATTACATTATCAAATTTTATTTAAGTTACTTTTAACGTCATAGGCTTTATTTCTTTTATTTATGATAATATAAATATATAATGGCACCTAAGAAACAGTAAACCTCTTCAACAAATCCTAATAATTAACCAGACCTTTCTAATGAAATTTATTTGCTACACTTAGACAATTAAAACCTAACAAAAGAAGTTCAAGACCTTAAACAAATAACCTAATCTCTAATGCTAACATCTAACGATTTTTTAAATTAATAAAATCCTTAGAGACAATAGTGATAGTAAATTTCTTCTTGAGAGGTGGAAAGATAAATTACTTAAATTGAATGGAATTTAAGACAAAAGTTTGACCAGAGAATCAAATAACTTAAATCCAAGTTAATTAACGATAGAACCCAGAATCAAGAGGAGTGCAGGAACCGTCCTTCTCCTATTAAAAGATAGAAAAAAGAAGTTGATACTGAAAAAACATGGATATAAGGTGAATCAATGCTATAGATTAAAGGGAAATAATATTATGAAACAAAAAGAGGAATTAAAAATCTATTTAATATCTGTTGCACACTAATCGGAAGATTCTATTAAAAAAAGATTTTTTACTTACTAAGAATCTCCAAAGATTACATATGCACTGAGATAATTTGAGAGATAGAAAGTAGGATTATATTTCCGAGTACAAGCAAGGGGACAAAATAGACGATTTATAAGAATTTACGATCCAGAAAAACCAGATGAATATAACATCGAAGATTTCTGTTAAGAAAAAACATTTACAAACTCTAATTCTGTGATTAACCAAAAAATGGTGAGATCACTTTAATAAATTATTTTATGTTAGATATGTTATTATTTTTAAAAAATTTTTTATTATCAGTTAAATATTAAAAATGTTAACTAAATAAATAAATTGATTTGCATCGTTATAAGATTTTTAAATTACTTTAACATTAATTTTTACTTTAAATTCTAATAATTTAAAAATTCACTTTTTTACATATTTGGAAATATTAAAATAAAAGAGATATTTAATATTGTATTTATCTTAAAACTATTTGTTATAAAAGTGATTTTCTAGTAATGTTTTTTAATTTACGACTGAGTGTTAAAAAAGAAACATTTGAAGTGATTTCTTTAATAAAATTATTTTCAAAAAGTTGTAATCTTGAAAAGCGCTTCAATTAGAATATATTCTTCTTACTTCACTTTTTATATATTGACATGAAAAATAAATTAAATTTACAATATTTTGAGTCTTTTTTAAATTTCTAGAATACCACTTTAGAAGTTTGAATCGTAATGATTGTGTTATTGAATATAGAATTTTATTCACTAAAGACTAAAATATCTTAATAATAAGGATTAAAATAGTTTTAAATAAGTTTAAATAAAAGATAATTATAAATATATAGCAATAAATATTAATAGTCTTAAAATTTAGCTTTATTATTATTTAATTCTATTAGATTTAATATTATTTATAATCCTATTAAATTCTGTGGAATTAAAATAATGTATTAATAACAAAGATTGAATAAGGTGATATAAGAAGATTAATAACCTATTATTAAAATTATATCAACTAATTCCCAAAAAACAAGATAGAATACATAAATTTACAAATAACAATTTTCCACAGGATGCTGCTCTAAAGGAGATTGGAATTATTCGAAATGGAAGAAGAATAATTGGAAAGTCCTGAATCTAAGGAATAAGAAGTAAAAAATCAAGAAAATAGTGAAGAGAACGAGGAAGAAAAGGAATAAGAAGAGCTAAAAGAATAAGTGGAAAAATAGAAGGAAAAAATTGATAACTAAGATGATCAAGCTGAAGTATAAGATGAAGATGAAAGCGGGAGATGAAAAGCTTATTAATAATTCTAAAGTATCTTTAATTGAAGAAGTAATTCTAACAATTAAAGATGTCACCAGATTATTTTAGTTTAGTTTAAGTTTAAAATAATGTATTTTACATTTTATTATAAATCTGGATGATTATTTGTGAGTTTTAAAGTATAAGTTCTATTAATAATTTCAAATTAGGTATTTTGATATAAATTTGAATTTGCTTATAAGCTAATTTAAATGTAAGATTTATATTTTGTTGTATGAAATATTAACTAAAAATAATTATATATAAAGTTTACTAAATTTAAAAGTATTGAAACTAGATATTTAGGAATGCTTATAATTAATATTAATATATTTTATTTGCCATAATAATAGTCTAGGAAGTTTAAATTATATTTAGATTTTATAAATTCCTTATTCAAATATAAGGCTTAAGACTATTTATTCTAGAAGAAATATAAGAAAATTAAATTAAATCATACGAATAGAAAGAGCAAAATAAAAGCTATCTTTTCCTTTCAATTTATCAACTGATAGACAAAAGCATTTATATTATCCTGGAATGAAGGTAGGTTCTTTGGAAATAATCTTACAAAAATAAAAAATTCATGATAGAAACGAACTAAAAACGGATAGAAGTGTAATTACTTAAAGATCGAGATAAAATGAAATTTTTATAGGAAAGAAATAAGAACTTAAAAAATTGGTCAGTTGCTGATGAAATAGGAAAAAGATAGAAAAAACTTTATAAATTAGATTTAAGCAAATAGAAATATCATTAACTATGGAAATTGAGCAAACAGTGATTCTCAAAAAAAGAATAAAATTGAATTGATGTAGCAACAAAATTACTCATCTATAATAGTAATACAAAAACTATAAACTAACTTTGAAGAAGTACATTAAAGACCTAGTGAAATCCAGTGAGATTTACTGCAATTTTAACCGAATTTACAGGCGCAAGATATCCTTACAGCAACAGAACTAAAAGAATTAAATATAAATAACGAAAGAGGAAATAGAAGAACTTGAAAAAATAAATTAAGTTTCTCAAAAATAAAATAAAATAGAATTAATGAATGAGAAACTAAAATAAATCAAAAAGAACTCAATAAATAAAAATAATATTTTAAACTGATGACGAGGAAGTGAATATAAGGGGTTTCAAAACCAGATATTTTATTGAAGAAGATGGGCTATATTCGTGAGAGAAGAAACTTTGCTTAAACAGGGAAAATTCATAAGAAAGAGTACCTATTAGCCAAACTATTTTTAGTTAAGTTTGGTTAAAAATTTTATTATCCAATTAATTCAAATATAATTTGAAGTTATTCAATTAAAAATATAGGGATATCTATTTAACTTAGTTAAATATCTAAAAAATATTTTTATTAATTTGATTGTATATCAAATTCAATTTTATTTAGAAACTTTTTATTAGTTATGTTTCATTTAATTTTATATCATATAAGAAAATTCTAAAAAGAAATTATGCTATCAAAATACTAATATCAAAGAACTCAAAATCTTATAAATATCTAACTGATTAAATAATTTTAGGTTAATTTAGTGAGTTTTTATTAATCTATATATTTTTTATTCTGGATTATATATAAAACTTAACATAAATAAATTGGATTATAGAGTGCGTAGAACTCTCGTTGGTGCACAGCTCTTTAAATTAATTTTATTTTATGTCGAAAAATACAATTTATGGGCCTCTCAATCCTTTTTTTCTCTTCCTGCAGTACGTCCCTGTAATTTTTCCTTCCAAAGCATAGGATGCAATATGCGATTACGGGTACATCTTTCCCCGACCTATGATGAAGAAGGTTTCCTCCTGGCATTCAGATTTCTCCAACTTGTCGAATCTTCTTCTCTTGGTATTGGTTTCTCTTTCTCCGATTTATCCTCCGTCCGCAGTTGCCTTGTTGGACCTCCAAGTAACATCCGAAGAAAAAGGATTACCACCCTATTTAAAATATATATAAAAAAAAATGTCATTATAAAGTGCGTAGCCCTACAATAGGGCGCATCTCTTTAAAAAAGTCAACTTATAAGTTTCATAAATCTCCAATATTCCCATAGTATTCTCTCTTCTGTTTGTGAGCAAGGTTACGGTTCAAAATCTTCAAAGTACAAGACGCCAACAGACGATTACAGGTAAATTTCAAACCCACGATGAAGAGATTAATCAGGTCCAACATTTAGATAAGGTTGCTTCACAGTCAGTTAATCTCTGGGGAATTCTTCTCGCGACCTTAAAAGGTAAGGACCACCCTATTTAAATTAAATAAATTATTATATAATAAAAATTAATAATTATCTTATTTAATTCTTATTAATGGTTTCTATTTTATTTTCTTTATTTATAACCTAATAAAATGCTGTTGCCTTTTATGTTTTTTATTTTTCATCTTTTTATAAATTAATTTAAGCTAATAAAGTCTTAAAAAATTATGTTTACTTTTATTTAAAAAAGGAATCTAACATAACAAAATTTAAATTTTATAATAATAATAATTTTTTCCTTTTTTAACTCTTTTAATTACACTAAGTATTTCTACAGACAATTGTTAAATATTTAAATATTTAGTAGATATTATTTATAAATAATTAGTAAATCTATTACTAATATTTTATTTATAAAAGCATATATATTTTATATATATATAATTATTTTATTTATTCTAATCTTATTATTTATAATTCTCTTTTGATACTTTTCTTTTATTAATTCAAAATTAGTTATTTAATTCACTCTCCAAAATGAAAATTATTATTTAATATGTTATTTAAAAGTTATAATTAAATAAGGAACTAAAAATTATTGAGTATAATTATATAAATAAGATTTATTAAATAGCTTAATCTATTAAACTATAAATAAAAGATTTATAAATAAATAATATAAAATTAAACTATATAAAATTATTACTAAACTAACATTTTATTTTTATTACTAATATTATATATTTTGCTTGCATTAATCATCTTATTTATTACCATTTATTTACTTTATACTTATACGAAAATTGCTATTCCTTACTTTATATGTAGATAATATCAAATTTCAAGGGTTTTTATTACTTATAATGGTTAATAATAATTTTTGATGGTAACTGTTATAAATTACCTTTATAAGCTTTTTTAATCTAAATAATAATAAAAATGTAAGCGTTACCAAAATGCTTAATCTGCTTAGAAGATTACAACTTAACTAATGCTCTTCCAACTGTCTTACCTTGTGGACATATTTACTGTGGTTTGTGTTTGAATACTGAGTACTGATTATAAGGCATAATGTAATGTCCTATTTGTTAAAAAGGATTCCATTTTAGATTTGAAGACTTACCTTAAGAAAGTGATTTAATAAGAATGATATTTTAAAACTAATAATACATATAAAAGATTTAAGATGCTAGATAGAAATTAAAAGAGATAAGGAAGTAAATTATGCAAAAATCTAAAACCATTACAACCAAATTATCTAACATTACTAATACTCTCATTATACCATATACTAATATCATCCAATACACTACTATCATTAACCTACTTTTATCTACAACTAATAACACTCAAATATTATACAATCATCCTAATTCCCTATTTACTAATATCTAAAACCAACTATAATCTAATCTAACTATAACAGTCTAACTATATTCCACTATATAACCACCTTTAATACAAAACCTATCTAAATTAACTTCAAATTATATCACACAAATAAGATACAAACTATAATAGAATACTAAGTAGCAAAAACTAAACATTATACAGACTAATAAAGATAAACTAAGCTAATAGTTACATTTTATGTAATCTAACTATATTCACTATTTTAATTAAGGAATTTAAAAATTAAGCTTATTTAATATTTAAACAGAGTAATTACGATAAATATAAGTTTAAATTATAATTTCTGCTGGCAATAAAAGTATAGAATATTAAAATAAATTATATTTAATTGGAGGATATTACTAAAATTAAAATAAACGAATAAAAGAAACTTGATAATTTGATTATGAAGGAAATAGTGTAAAATTTAGTGATTTAAATGAGGGAAGATATGGATTTGGAATAGCTGCAGCTTAAAATTATCTTTATGTGGTTGGAGGAGGTAATATTAAAAATCAAATGCTATAATCAGTAGAAAAGTTATAGATAGGAAACTAAAGTAAATGATAAAAATGCTCTTCATTTCCATTCTAAATACAATGGTAAACTTTAGTAGTAGATAAAGATGAATAAAACATTTATTCTTTTGGAGGGTTTAATTAGAAAGGATAAACTTTTAGAGATATATGAAAGTATAACATATAGAATGATAGATGGAGTAAGTAAAATTTGAATCTTCCTGAATCTGTTGCTTTTCCTATAGTTTCTTTAGAGCCTTTTGTCATAATTGGAGGTGTAATAAATCAATTTACGAATGAATATTCAAGAAGAATATATAAAAGAAAGAAAGAATAATGGCAATAAAGTTAAATTTTTAAAAATGTTTTAGCTTTAACGGAGATGAAAATAAGAGGTGTCTATGGATATGTTTTTGCCTTAGAATAGGGAAGAGTTTCAATAATGAGGATTGATTTAGAAAAATTGAGTTATAGAAGTATTAAAAG
Organism: Loxodes magnus; assembly: GCA_946699065.1. NCBI lineage: Eukaryota > Ciliophora > Karyorelictea > Loxodida > Loxodidae > Loxodes > Loxodes magnus. Next base: position 31,198 of record CAMPDV010007793.1, read on the forward strand.
TCATAACTGATAAACATAATAATAATATTTATTTTATTAATATTATTTATAATAAATATAGTTTCATATATAAAGAAGTTTTAGATATCTATAATTAAGAAAATATGTTACTACTTATTAATATGATTAATCTATACTTATTTATGTTGTATTTTTATAACTAAGTTTTTTTTTATGTTTAAGTGTATATATGATGTTGATATAATAGGTAATGTAGTAATAGCTATATAGTTGACAATAAAGACTTAGCAATAATTTAGTATATTAATTAAATGATTATCAAAATGCATTAGATAAATTATGATTTCCTATACTATTTTCTAAACATTATTTTCCTTACTAACTCTTTTTAAAGCTTAAATAAATAAATAATCAAATTTTATCTAAACATCTTTAAAAATCTATTATTCAAATATTATCATTATTAAGATACTAACATACAGCTTATAGCATACCAAAATATATTCATTACAGTCTTTAATACATCCTTATATTTAAATTATACAAGTACTACTTAGATTACTATTTATCTAATCAAAACTATAATCAAATTATCATTAAGCTATACCTATATCTAAATACTAATTAAGTAATTACTACTATCATCAAGTCTAAAATACATTATTTCCTTTAATCATTTAAACTAGCAACTAGTATACTTTAAATTTCCTTCTATATAAAATAATAAAATTAGGCATTATAACCCTATACTTTAGATAAAATTTCAATCATAATAAATAAATAATAATAAATAAGAAGTATTAAAGTATTATAGTTAATTTAAAAAAAATTGATTAATCTCTTCGACTCTCAAAAAATTAACTTAGAAACCTAAAGAGAAAAGCGGCAAAAGAAATTTAGAAAAAATAATAACAATAGGAGGAGTCAAGCTCTTCTTCAGAAGGTAAAGTTATGGTAGGATAAATAGAGATAAGTTAACCTAAAAACGAAACTAATCAAAAACTTTAAATTTAATTAGACCAAATGTAAAAAGTAATCTCAAATTATGAAGAAACAACTTACAACTTAGGCGAAAAAATACGGGAACTAATGAGTAACATAGAAGATTAGAACAACGAATTACTAATACTTAGAAGATAACTTATTTGTAGCAAATTAATAACGGAAGAATAACTCTGAACTTAATCATAATAAAACTTTAAATATGACACGAAAATGGAAATAGAAAAAATACCAATAGAATTAAAAACAGAATTGAATCCAGAAAAAGAAATGATTGCTACAAGTTTCATTAAAAGATTAGAAAATATAGAAAATAAATTATCATAAAAAAGAACGAAATAAAGACAATAATACAAACTTTGTTGATGTTGCAAATCAAATCAACATATTTTAAAAAACTGTTGATAATGAAAGAAAATAAACGAATAAGAGCAGAAAAGAACATGGAGACAACTCAATAAACTATGAATAACTCCAACAGGGATCTACAAATAAAAGCTTTTTGCAAGACCACTTGAACGGTTACAGTGGTAACCTTCCACTTAATAAAAAGGTCGTGGATCACACCCACGTTAAAAAAACTGTCCGCAGGAACTGGTTGCAATTCCAGAGAATGCAAAACTCTACTAACTTTAAGTATATTATTATTATTATTAGATAGAAAATTATTTGATAATATTATAAGCTTTAGTTATTAAATATTTATTCATAAAACAGCAAAAATAAACTTAATAGTATTGGAATATAAGCTTTTTAATTTATATTAGCAAATAATTTAAAAACATTTTATTTTTTTAAGTCAAGATAAGCATTTTAATAAATTTAGAAATTATTTATAATTGAAAAGATTGTGGGAACTGATATTGGATTTCTTGACTAAACTTTCATCTTTTTATGGCTAGGAACAAGTTCCTTTTCTGTCGTTGAGAAAGTCACTGATCAGAGTCATTTTCTGAAGGGAACGCTGTCTTTGAGATTATCCGCTTTTGGTAGGAGCTTGAAGCCTGGTTGCTCATAGCGATGGAGCTCTCTTGAAGCTGTACCTGGAGTACAATAGGATACCCCCGTTATTCCATAAAAAGAGAGCGTCGGGTCGTGCAATCGAAAAGGAGTTTCCGGTCCAAAAACTCTTTTAGTTGAAATTAATTAATTAATTTAAAAATTAAAGATATAAAAATATTAAATCTATAAAGCTTATTAAATTATTAAGCACATACAAAACTTATATATTCCTAAAATCAGAAATCAATCTATTTAAATTAAGCATTTATCTAAATATAAATGTTCAAACAGATCTAAGAGCAATCAAAACCTTATTCTTTGCATTATACAAAGATAAAGTAACTTAGACTCTTTAAAGTTTTGAAATCTTAATAATCGATATTTAATTTTGTATTAATAATAGATCATCTTTTTATCTATGAAATCAACGAGATTTAGAAAATATTTAAAAAACTTAAAAATACTTAAAAAATTAATTTTTTTAGAAATAAAAAAGATATAAACATTTTAATTCTTAAAAAAAGTATTTAGAAAACATTATAAGACAATATAAAATAACTTATAAGTAGAAAAACATTTAAATATACTTCAGAAACAAATCGAAATTAAAAAATATTGTTTCCAGAAAGAAAGTAAGAAAAGCATAAAAGAAATTGGATTTTGAAATAAAGCAAACTAAAAATTTAAGTTAAAAAATAATTAAAAAATAGGATATTAAAAGAAATAAAAAATATTTACTTTAAATAAAAAAAATATAATTTTGAATAAAAAAATAGTGAATTGTAAATTAAAACAAAAGTCTAAATAAATTAAACTAGAAATTTAATCTCTTAAATTTATCAAAAATCCTAGACACAAATTTATAGTTAAAAATTGTAATATAGGGAAAATAAAAAATGAGCATAAATAATAATAAATTTGATTATAGAGCGCGTAGCCCTCCTTGGTACGCAGTTTTTTCCATATTTCAATATATATCTGCTTCTTCAAGTAAGCCTTCAGGTAATAGAAATTCTTCTCTTATTAGTTACATATCTTCATCATTTTCCTCTACATTATGCTAATTTTTAATATTTAAAAATTAATGTTTTTAATTTGCTTTTTTAATATTTTTTATCTTAGTTTGATTTCTTAATGGTTGCTTAAAGACGATTTAGTTTTTTTCTTTTTATCTTATAAGTATATTACTATTTTTTAATAAGGAATTTATTTAAATTATTTCTACATTTTAGTTTCTTACTTTTATTAGTATTTTTTGAATTTTTTTAGATTTTATTTGATTTAGAGATACTTTTATTCTAAATTTTTTCAAAACTTTAATTTTTTTAAACTTGAAAACCATCAAAAATTTATTCTTTTTTTTGCTTTTTTAGGTCGAATTATAAATTTATTTCCATTTTTTTTCTTTTAAGATAGGAAAAGATTTATAAAGTTGCTTTTCAATTTTTTCTTTCTTATAAATTTTTTTCAGATATTTTTATTTAGTTTTTTTTATTTTTCATTTACATTTTCTTTCATCATTTTATTTTTTATTGTGAAATTAAAAAATCATACAAAATTTAGAATTTTTAATTTCTTTTTATTTTTTGCAAGGTTATATTTTTTGACATGATATATTACTTTACTCTCTTCTTTTTAATATTTAACTCTGGACAATCTCTCAACTAGATTTCGATTGAATATGTTTGATTTTCATATAAGATAATTTAATTAAAGCTATTTTATTTTAGTTTAAAATTATTGGAGATTTTTCATTTAAAATACTTAGTAGGAAACTATTTTAATAAATCTTCTAATTTTGAAATATTTTTCATTTAATATAATTTTATTTTAAGATTTAAAATAATTATTCATAATTTAGTCTTTCATTTTTTCAAGCAAACTAAAATTTAAAATTTTTTTATTAACTTTTTTCTTTAAAATTTTTTTAAAAGATTTTTAATTAAATTTTTCATTAGATGACAGTTTTTAGTTTATGCGAATTTCTATTATCTTTTAAAAAAGAATAATTTTATTAAATTTTTTGAATGTAAAAATAACAGAATATTCTGAAATATCTTTTTAATCAAAAGCATTAATTATTAAATTTATCAAAAATAAATTTTTAAAGTTCTTTTTTAATATCCTTTCTATATTTATTTTATAATTGTGTTTATTATTTTACAGTTGTGCTTATAAAAAATTTTAATTTTATTACAAAAATCTTAGGTATATATATCTTTAAGCGGAAAGGGTAATTTTAATTTTTAATTATTTAATATATTTATTCTAATCTATCTATTCTTCATCTTACAATTTTCCAATCTATTTTTTAAGAAATATACAATGAAATATTATATAATATAAAATGGAAGTCGGCCACATCAGATAAATTAGTAGGTAATCTGGTGCAGTATATAGTGAATTGAGAGTAATCGCGCACTAGATGCCACCACGGGGAAGAGTGGATAAATTCCGTTGAGACATGTCTAACTTATCCCGAGGGTTCTCTATCAGTATGAAAATTTGATTAACGGGCCTTCTAATTACTGACTTAATAACTAATTCTAATTTAGACCTTATTCAAGAAGACTTAAACATTTGACCCAAGATTTAAGAATAATTTTTAATAAGGAGATTCCCCATTTGGAGAAGCTGACATGACTCATTGGACTTCTAGAATTTTAGCAAGAAACATGAGAACATTTTTCTGAATATTAAATATTAATATTGAAAGAGATACGCGCCAATGAGGGGCTACGCGCTCTATAATAATTTATTTATGACATATTTTAATAAACATTATTTAAAAGAAAAATTCTTCAATAAATAATTTAATTTATATTTTAAAATTTCTTTAACATTTTTTTAAAAACTTTTTTCATTTTTTATTTAATTATCCAAAAATTTAAAATCTTAATCAGTTCCAAAAATATATTCTACTTTAAATTGCATATAAAATAACAAATTTATTTTTCAAAAATCTTAACTTCAAATATTTCATTTTGAGTTTTTTAAATTAATAAATGAAAAAATGATTTCAAAAAGAAGCATAAATTCATTTTTAGAAATTAAAATTTATAAAATTGAATTTTGAAGAAAAGTTCTAAAAATAATAATTAAAGCTAAAAATTAAAAAAAATAGATAGTCGATAATTAAAAAAATCTAAAATAATCAAATTTTAAGAATTTATAAAACACCAACCTGAAAATAACTAGGTTATCCTCCATAGGCTCTTATAAAATAAAAAGGATAAGAAGAAGAACCTAAAATTTGTACAAAGTTTACTACCTTTCATATGTTTGCTAAAATTAATCAAAATTCTTTATTTCAAAAACTAAAAAAAATTAGCATATTCCCCTTTATACTAAATACATTATATCAATTTAATTCACATTAAATTATTTTTCATATAGATAAATATGACAACCTTTAAATCAAATCTATTTCACTTTCATATACCTAAATTTTTAATAATAACAATTAAAAATACTTTCATATTAAATAATTGCATGCACACAAATGAGATATTATTAACTATATAAAACTTAAAAGATTTTTATATTTATAAAGTCTTTACTTTATAAATACTTACATTAATTTACTTAATTTTATCAATTATCATCTTAAATTGTAAAAATTTATAAGTCTTAAATATATTTGCTTGCTCAGTTAGCAATCTTCCACTTTCTAACTGTCTTGTCATTAACTCCAGATACTAACCACTTGTTATCTCTACTCAAAGCCACAGTATTTACTTTATCTGTATGACCTTATAAAGTACATACGCACTCACCTTATGAGAAATTCCATATCTTAATAAGTTTAACTTGATTTCCTGATATTATGAACTTATTAACACTTCACCATAACGATTTTCTGGTATAGTTCTTATGCATTATCCTGTCTAGAAATTCCATATATTAAATGATTTATCACCAGATCCAGATACTATAAAGTTATTATCATTTGATAGCACTACAGATTATACATAATCTGAATGACCAGTCAAAGTTCTTATACAGTTTCCAGTCTGAAAATCCCAAACCTTAATAGTTCTATCTGAAGATGCTGATACGATTAATTTCAAGCCACTTTTTATTGCTATTTGATTAACTCAATTCGTATGTCCATTCAAAGTTCTCATGTAGATTCCAGTACAGAAATCCCAAATCTTTATTGTTCTATCTGCACTTCCAGATATAATTCATTTCTGGTCACTTGTTATTGCTACCGATAAAATTTAATCCTTATGTTCAGTCAAAGTTTTTGTAAAGCTTCCAGTCTAGAAATCCCAAATTTTTATCGCTTTGTCTCCACTTCCCGATACAATTCATTTCTGGTCATTTGTTATTGCTATCGATCTAATGTAATCCGTATGTCCATTCAAAGTTCTCGAACATGTTCCAGTCTGGAAATCCCAGATTTTTATCGTTTCATCGTCAGATGCTGAAATTATTCATTTCTAGTCTTTAGTTATTATTATTGAGTTAACTGCGTAAGAATGTCCGGCCAAAGTTTAGTCTAAAATATTAAAGAGTTACTTTTAGATTAGTCGTAGATAATTTTATTTTCAACTTTTAAAAGCTCAAGTTTGGCAGGATTTCGTATTTAAAAAGAAGAAAAAGTATTCTGCCTAGGGAAATATTTCTTTGTCTTAGAATTTTTCTTAAAAAGATACTTTTAACAAATTGTGCTTCTTTATTTTCCATTTTTATTTTATAAATTATTTTAATAATTACTCAATTAAAACAATCCATCTTATGAAAATACTTCTCATTACTTAAATTAAACACTATTATATTTAAATTATTGATTAGAATCTTGGATATAGGTACTTTAATATTAAAACATAATTTAAAAATGTATTTTATACTTTCAATTAGACTGATATTATTTAAAATAGTTCAGTTTAAATAAGTTTTTCAATTTTTAATTTGCTTTACTTTTAAATTATTTTATCAAAAGTTATATGCAATAGTTTATTTCCTTATTATAGTAACTTTGCCTTGCTTTTATTAATTATAGCTTATTTGAGTTTTAAATCTAAATTTTTTAATAAAAAATCAGTTTCTTTTATAAGCCCTTTTTATAATAATAATAAGTAAAATGCTAGATTATAATACTTTGAAAATTGCTGCTATTAACTATTGTTTTTCCCTTGAATTTAATCATCAATTAAATACTATAACCTCCCATCATTTTTAAATAAAAAACCGTAACTATAGTAAGTAAAAAACTATAAAAATAGTTTAAACATAGTATTTATTTCCTTATTTTAGAAGCTATTATTTAACTATCCACTTTCTTATTACTAATTAATTTAAATTTATTATTTAACTAATCTCTTATTTAATTATTACAAAAGTAGTTTATTATTTTATAATTAATATTCAATATAAGTTAATTTGGTTATTGCAAACTAATTAATTAAATTAAATTGAAGAAAGGAAATAAATAAGAGTGTCATGCAGTGAAATGCTTATTTAAACTCTAATTCTAGTTTAAAACTTTTTATTTATCAAATAAGCTTTACTAGGTTTAAATAAGGCTATTAAGAAACTTCGCATAACTATTAGCAAAATTTATAGTCTAAATGTAAGTTTTTATTTAAACTGAGAAAAAATAGAAAAGATTAGAAGCGCGTAGTGCCTCAATGGTGATTAAATCATTAATAAAGTTTTTAAAGTTAAAAAATGTATTTGCTGAAATCTTCCATAGTGCTAACATTACTTTACGAATCTTGTCTTATAAAAGGATGTTATTTGAATTGCTCCCTTAGAGATTTTAGTATCTAGAATATTTCATCACTAACGCTACTTAATACCTCTACAGTCTTGTCTTCTCTTCTCTTGGCTCCTACCAGGAATCTTCTGTTCTTCGCCTATGGGGTACCAGAATTTAAGTCAATTCAGTTGGCAGATTGTTCCTCCCTATTTAAAATAAAATTGAATAAAGCATTAAGAAATTTTTGAACCTAGCTAAACTTTGTATTTGGTAAAAGCATGTAAAAGTTACTAAGAAATAAAAACTTATAAGGTTGAATATTTCATAATTAAGAGCTATTTAGTAATAAATAGACAAGGGAAAAGCTATTAATAAAGGAACTGTATTTGAAAGTTTAAGCAAATAAGACGAAGCTATACAGAGCTATACAGCTATTAAATTAGATCCTAATTATGCAACTGTTTATATCAATAAAGGTCTTGCATTGGAGAAACAAGATAAATACTAAGAAGCTTTATAGAGTTATAATATAATACTTAGAATAGATCCAAATAATGCAAATGCACATAATAATAAAGGTCTTGCATTGGAGAAGCAAGGTAAATATTAAGAAGCTATATAGAACTATAATATAGCTCTTCAAATAGAACCTAATAATCCAATTATACTTTGTAATAAAGCCTTAGCTTTGGAAAAATAAGGTAAATACTAAAAAGCTATACAGAGTTATGATGCAGCTCTAAAAATAAATCCTAATTACGCAAATGCACATAACATAACATAACATAACATAATTTATTAAAGTGACTTAACCTTTATTTAGTTTGCCACTAATTAGTTTATGAGTTTTAAGATGAAATGAATCGTTCAGGTCTTCTTCAGAGCTTACTTCTTCTATTGCATATCTTGTTGTACAGATTTAACCTTTCTTGATCTTAGGGATTTTTCTTCAATCTCAATTAGGTCCCAACATCTTCCTCGTCCTTCTTTTTTGAGTATTTACTATATCCAATAGTAATTAATCTCCACCATATAATTTTTTCTTATAAAGTATTCCTTCTGGAGAACAGTATAATTTTGTCACATTATTTCATATCTTTCAATTATTAGATTCTTGCTTCTTCTGAAAATACCAGCATCTTCTAAAGATGTGTCCAACCTTTTAGTAATAAAAACAACTTGTTTTACAATATTCGAGTTATGTCCTATTTTTAAGCATTTTTAGCATTTTTGGAATTTTAAAAAATTGACCATTTTTTTCTGATCCGAAAAATAATTTAAATTTTGTTCTTCTATTACCATAGAATCATTATTAAGATTAGAATTGTATGGTTTATTAATTTCTACTATTTTTTGCTCCGTTTTTTCCAGTTTTTAATTACCTTGCAACATCAAGGCTTTAGTGCTTATTTCTGTTTTTAACCATTAATTTTCGTTTTATAATTATTGCACAGTAAAAGTTAGAGAATCTAATCGATAAATCAAGTCTAGAAGCGATTGTTGCATTTTTTATTTTCCGCTTCTAGGAAGTATATTTCGATTAGAGAGTTTTATTGTTCGATTTCCTATTAGTTTTTGGTCTATTATTTCTTAGGAGCCATTTTCATAGTATAATATATAATAATAAAGGCCTTTCATTGTAGAAATAAGGTAAATAGTAAGAAGCTTTATAGAGCTACGATGCAGCTCTTAAGATAAATCCTAGTTATGCAAATGCACATTATAATAAAGCCTCTGCATTAGAGAAACTAGATAAATACTAAGAAGCTATATAGAGCTATGATACAGTTCTTCAAATAGATCCAAATAATGCAATTATTAAAAATAACAAAGGAGCTGCATTGAATAGCCTTGAAAAATACAAAGAAGCTATTTAGAGCTTTAACTAAGCTATAAGACTGAATTCTATTTTACCCAATCCCCACAAGCATAAAGGTTTTGCTCTATATAAAGTTGGAATATTTTCTGAAGCAATATAGTGTTTTAAGACAGCTATTTAGTTGAATCCCAATTATTCAGAAGCATATTATGAGGTCTAGCGTTGTTAGGTTTAAATTAGAAGAAGCACTTGAATGGTTTATTAAGGCTAATAATTTAAATGCTTAACTAAAGGTTGCTTAAGTACTATTCCTTAAGATATTAAAGCTTAAAATTGGATGACTATAGAAGATATTTGACAGGTTTGATAGTGCAGGTTATGATTCTAAATCTCTAATAAGAATATGAAACTATAGAATTTTAATTCCCAACAATTAATATCTAGATAACTTATAGATACTATCTTAAGATTAATACGGATCTATTTATCTAATTAGAAGGATCTAGTTATGCACTTAAAGTATTTAACTAAAAAACTGATCAATAAATTTAAATACATTAGTTCTATTTTGAGTGCTAAGAACTTCTTTTGATAAACAGCTCAAGAGTTTAAAAACTTAAAGGAGTGGCGATTGATACGAGTAAGGAAGTTATAATTTAAGTCTCTTATTAGATTTTTAGTGTAAAACAAGTTTATTCTAATAAATTTAGACTAAGTAGCTATTCAAAGAAAGTAAAAAAGACTATATTTTAAAATTCTTTAAGAAACTAAATTTACTTAGTTAAATAGCCGAAGGCTTATAGGCTATTCACTCTAGAAACTTAATTCATAAGGAACTAAAATCTCTAAATATTCTACTAGATGAGGAATATTAACCCAAAATACTATTTTTAGGATTATTCGATAGTAAACTATTATTAACTGCAATAGAATAAAGAGGATTACATCAATGAATGGCCCCTGAACAGTTTTAATAAAAAATTACTTAAAAGAGTCACATCTTTAGGTTGTATCGGAGTGGAAATATTCATCGAAGGATTACTTTATCCAAATATAAATGAATAAGAATAGCTAAAGTAAATAGTTTATAATAATAAAATGATTCCTATGTTTTCAAGAGAAATATTATAAGAACCTTAATTAACTGATCTGTTCTACAGATGCTTAGCTTTCGACGAAAATATAAGACCAGATATTGATAGTTTTATAAGTTAAATTGAAAGGCTAAAGTTAAAGTGAAATTTATAAAGGTAAGCTGGTGATATTAGTTAGTAAGAAAGGAATAAAATGATGAAGGAAGTATAGGGATAAAACATATAAAGTTAAAGTGGAGATTAGTAGAGTAACTCATAAGATTAATTGCAAGAGATAATGTTTGGGAATATAAAAATAAGTGAGAAGAAAGAGAAGAAGAGTTGAAGGAAAACTTTTAGAAGAAGATATTATTAATTTTAATGCTTTTAAAATTATACATATTAACTAACAAGAGTTAGAAATATATCTACATCGAAAATAATCATAATGTTGCTTTTTGTCTTGCAAATGAAAGAAAGTAAAATCTTAGTTCCAATCTTAAAAAAAAGAATTTCTATATTATTCAGTTAAATGCAGAAAAATAACTGATATACCTAGCTATCATTTTAGTTCAAATAAAATAGTAAATCTACTTACCATAAAATCATTTACTCATAAATATCAAGAGTTATCTATATCATGATAACTAATCCCATTCTACTTTAACTGCAATCTTAACTATCTTAGTTTATCTTCTATCATAATTCTTATTAGACTCTATATTTCAACTTAAGCTTAATCTTGCTTCTATAATTTGAAAGTATCTTAAGTAGTTTATTGATTAATATCCAAAAATAAAGTTTACTAAAGCATTATTTCCATTTTATTTAACTAGCAAAATATTAATATATTAATAGAAATGAAAAAAGATTCTTCTTACTCAAACTGATTTTATTAGTTTCAAGCTCAGCTTAGCTTATAGATACGTATGATACCTTTTCTTCAATTATGCCATCGTAATTTTAATCTATAGCCACTATGATACACTTATTTAGGATTTTTCTTAGAATTTCACTAAGAGAAGATTTGCTGATACTAGGTCTGATATTTAAGTATATTAAAATTTTCGATTATATATTTTTGAGATTTCAGTGAAAAAAAAGAATCATCATGCGGAATTTAATATGTAGAAATGAACTTGCACTGCCTTCTAAGTTATATAACTTAAATGATTACTCTAAATAGAAAAAGTGAAAAAAGTATATTCTAAATGTTAATCAAAGCCAACGGACAGTAAGACTTAGAAAAGATAAGGTTAAACTCTGTAATCTTAAAGAGTTTGGGTAAGTACTTAAAGAAGTCGAAGGAATAAAAATAGTTAAAGAAATGAAAGGCTTGAGAGTTTAAAATCTTTAACCGAAACTTAGTTACTCTTAAGAGACTGAAAATAGTTTTAAATAGAAGACAAAAGAACGAAAGAAGAGGTGAATGAGAAAGTCTTGAAGAAAGATAAGGCTAAGCCAAGTAAAAAATGGAGCTTAACTGGTTTTAAAAAGAAGTTGAAATAATGAAAGTAGCTGAAGAAATAAAGGAGTTAAACGTTAAAGGCGCAAAAATAATACTTTGCTACGTTTAAGAACTTGATCAAGATTAATAAGAAATTGAAAGAAAGAAAGAAAGAAGCCTATGAACCGAAAGGCTTAAAAAAGGATAAGGATAAACTCAGATAACTTTAAGAGCTCAATCTAGTTTTAAAAAGAGTTAAGTATGTTGAAAGCATTCATCAAAAAAAAAGTTTGAAAGATAAAAGATATAGTTAATCCTGAAATTTTAGAGAGTTCAATCAAGTTAAAAAAAGTAAATGTGTTGAAAGTAGAAAATTAAAAAAAAATTGAAAAAGGAAAAGAGTAAAACTAAGTAAAGGAAAAAGTTAGGGATAGTTTTAAAATGTCGTTAAAAAAGGAAAAAGAAGATGAATAAACGGGTTGAAAGATAAAAAAATAAAAATTCAGAAAACTTTAAAAGATTGTTCTAGTTGAATAAATTAGCCAAATGAATGAAAGCAGCTGATGAATGAAAAGATAAAGAGTAAAAATTTTAAAAGCAAAAATAATAATATATAAGAACTTGTTTAAGCTGTAAAAAAAATCAAAAGAGTTAAAGTAGAATCATGAAAAATATGATTAAGAAGGGATAAAAAGATGTTAGGATGAATTTCTAATTAAAAAAGTTAAATAGATCTCAAAAAAAGAAAAAAAGAAAATTTCTTTTTTTATAAAAGAAATAATTAGAAATGAAAAAATAAGAAAATATTCGAAAAAAATGAGAACGAAATTTTATGTATGGAAATCAAAGGAAAGACAAAAAATTTTTCACTTGAAGAGCTTGATTGAGAGCAAAATTAAATCAAAGTAATGAATTAAATGAAATGAGTGATTATTAAGAGCAAGTTCAAGTCAAAACTTGTTTCATTGAAGAGATAGACTCCGCTCTATATTTAAAACCAAGTAAAAAATCTAGCTGATGAAAAGAGCTATCCTTAAGATAAGACTCAAGTTTTTACTTTTTTCCTTGAAGAGCTTGATTGAGCTCTAAAAAAAGTCAAAGTAACGAATCTAGTGACGAAATGAGTGGTCCTTAAGATAACCCTTATCTCAATACTTTTAACCTTGAAGAGCTTTAATGAGCTCTATATCTATGTAAAGCAAAGAATTTAGTTGTTGAAATGAGCGATCTAAAGAGCAATCTCAAAGCTGATCTTGTTTCCTAAAAGAACTTGATTGAACTCTATAATTAAGTCAAAATAACGAATCTTACTGATGAAATGCGCAATTTTTTTAAAAATTCTCAAGTCTTTACTTGTTTCCATAAAAACTTGATTGAGCTCTAAAAAAATGAAAGTTACTAATCAAGCTGAAGAAATGAATCACTGGTAAGAAAATCACTAAATCTAAACTTGTATCCTTGAAAGGAATGATTGAGGTCTATATTTATATAAAGCAAAGAATGTAGCTGATAAAATGAGAGATAATTAAGATAATCCTCAAGTCTTTATTTTTTTACCTTGAAAAGCTTGATTGAGCTCTAAAAAAAAATCAAATTAACGAATCTATCTGGGTAGTTAACCAACTTAATTTTCACAGTTATGAATACTAAAGCGACTCCTTATTTTAGAAGTAAACTCCATATTAAAAACTAATAATTAAAATGTTTATAACGAAGTCAGTTCCATTAATGAAACTTATTTTCAGATAAAGGGAAGTATAATAATAATTCCAGTAAAAATAATTTTAGCAAACTAAAGAGATTTAGGATATGCTTTTAATAAGTTAGCTTATTAAAAAAAAAAGAATTTAGTTTCAAACATAAAGGATGAATTCATGAAAATGGTTCTTGGTTAAAAGTTTTGTAAATAGTTAGTTCAATTAAAAAACTAAATTCTCAAGAATTAAATCATTGCTGTATCTTCTATAAACTCTAAGATAAGCCAATAAATCTGTATTTTAAGATGAATACCAATTTTAAGAATTTATATTTATTTAAGAACCTAATTTGTGTATTCTATACGTTGCTAAAAATTATTTAAATTAGCTAAAAAGTAAAAATAGCAATGAAGCCAAAATAAATACCATTTTCATTAATTTGATTTTAAAAATTAGACCAAAAATTTAAAACTTATTAACTGATTCACTGCTATTACATAAAATAGCATGAATAATAAAATAGATGTTAAATTACAAGCTTAAAATATTTGGAATTAAAACTTCATTTACATTTCAATTTTAGTTATTAAGAATAAAGTCCAAAACTATAAATGACTAGGTAAGATTATCTATAAATATTTATATCTAACTTTGCTTAGTAGCATGCTCTCATATGCTATAATTAGATAAATATAAGTTATACGCCTCTATTAAACTTTGCATTTTAATTATATTTTTCAACACTGTATCTTCTAAAAGCCTTAATAAAATAATTATTTTTTACTTTAAATTCTATCTCACTGTTTTAATTAAACATTACAAGACTTTTTGTCTTATATCATTTCCTAGTCTAAACCAGTATAACTGGTTGCGAGGAAGATACCTATTCCGGATATCAACCTCGTTTAAGCTAACATGAACTTAATAATAGTGTGATACAAACTTTTTCTAACTTAATTAAAGCAAACTATATTAAACACATACTACTAATATTTCTTTTTTAAGATGTTTTAACATGATATATTTAAATAGTTATAAGTATTGGTTTCTTTATTCTTATATTTGCATAATATTCATTACACTGTTTAAAAGTGTAAATATCAAACTAATATCAAATTAACTAGTAGATAACCAAAGAATTAATTTAGATAGAAATTATCCCTATAAGCATAGACGCTTACTTTAGGTTAGACACTTACTTTAGGTTTTAAATGTAATTTAATGGGTGTAATAGCTTTATCAACTCCTAGAATAAAAGGTATTTCAAGGCTGTTTTAAAAAATTATCTCCTTCTTGAAGTTGGACTATGAAACTTTTGGGATTTATAACAGTAGATAGTATATGAAACCTACTAAGGCTCTGTTTATAAATGCAAGAGAAACAATTCTGAATGAGGAAAGTAGCTCATCAGTGATAGAGTAAATGACTTTAGAAAAGATTTAGGAACTAAATTCTTAAGTCTCTTCCTCAATAATAGCAAATAACTCGAAGAATCTACTATCTAATGAATTCTTAGGCGATTAGAATAAATCCCAATATTAAAAAATTGTAGATGAATAAGAATCCTATAGTCTTAAAAAGAAGCTAAATATTTATTTATTAAGCTATCTAGAGTGCTTTAAAAAGGAAAATTCATTTAAATTTGGGAAGAATAGAGAACTTAAAGCAGTTTAGTAAAAAGATTAATAAAGAATCAGAGGTTGCTGGTAATAACAAGCAGCAGAAAAGTGAAGAGGAGTAGAATAAAGAATAGCCAAACCAACTAAAAAGTGAAAAGCTTTTAAAAGAAGGTAACGTTTCATAGATCTGTAAAATTGATTAATTAAACTAATTTACCAATTATATAAGAGGCAGAGGATAACGAGGTATTTTACCGTGATAGGAAGGTGAAGATAGAACAAATGAATTCAGTAGAAGAAAACTTAATCAAAAGCTAGAAATTTAAATTTGGGAAAGCTAAATATTAAAAGAAAACTTTCTAGTCAATTAACATGATAAGAGAAGTTAACAGCATTCTATATGAAAGCTTTCTATCTCCATATGTACTTGAAAATGTAAACTCATATTAGTTATGCCAAATCATCAAATTACAATCATAGTTTAAATATAAATTCTACAAGAAACTATTTGAACTAAAGCCTTAGTAAGAAAATGAAATGAAGCTACTAAAGAGTAAAGAAAAGAAGTCATAAGATAGCCAGTACTTTTATGCATCAATCTATAGGAACTAGGGTGACATAATAATTAAGGCTTTACCTATAGACAAAAATAAGTAGTGAGTAGTATAGAAACTAATATAAATAAAGGGTAACTTGTCCAGTCAAACAAATCTAGTAGACATTTGTAAAATTATGGATCAAGTATAGATAAGGGATATGGTATAATAGTTGTGGGAATAAGATGTTTAAGAGAATGCTAAGATGAATTAATAGTAAAATATGGAGATTGAAAGGGATTATAATTTAATTTAAAAGTCACAAAGTTAGGGTATTGAGAATGGAGTAGTATAAAGTAAATTTTTAGTAATTCAGTCTTAAAAAGGTTATAAGGAAAAAAATTGACTTTAGAATATCAATTAGGAAAATAGAAACTTAATGGGGAGCAATCTAATGTTAGCTGAAAAGTTATAATACTTAGAACAAGCTGAAGAAGAGATAAAAAATTCCTGAGCATGATGGAGTAAAGAAGCTTCAGAAAAAAATGAGGAAAGAGAGAAATCTGAAGATACTAAAAATATCGAAGGTAGAAAAAAAACGAAAATATTGAAATTAATGAAAGTATAAAAAAATTGAAGATACTAAAAATACTGAAAATATATAAGGTAAGCAAAGAACTGAAGAAACGGAAAATAATACAGGCGGGGAAACGAACGAAGAAATTGAAAGCAATGTAGGTAGGGAGAGAAATGAAGATATGAAAAATAATGAAGAGCGGGAAAAATCTTAAGAAAATGTCAACAATGTAAGTATTTAAGCTCAAGACTATAATTCATAGCAATTTATCAAAGAAATAAATAGTTAATATGAAGTATTGGACTAAGAAAAGTTATGAGTTTCAATCACTGAAAAACCTTGTACAATCAAAATTAATACCCAAGGCTTATTTAACACAAATGGATTTCTAATTTATATGAAAATAAAGAAACAGACATAAGATATTCAATCTTCTTTTAGAACTCAAAGAAAAAGATCATTATGGATAGAAGATAGAAGTGAGCTAATCAACAAATTCCTCTGCAACATAGAATTTTAAGATTAATAGATAGATTTTATGAAATACATCAGTCACTTTATTTATGAGAATTCTCACAAGATAAACGACAAAATCTGAAGCTTCTAGTCTATTATCAGAAGCATTTGTTTAAGATCAATCAGTAAAAAATTTTGATAGTAACACTGTATGAATAAGATCTTATGCTATATTTACAAAGAGCTTACGAGGGTAGTGGACAAAGCTAGAAGAACATTTACGGTTACGCAGTAAGAATGTTAGAGTATACAAAAATATTCGAATATAAAGGAATGCTACTGCTACGGTCTATGTGTTGATATTTTTAACAAGTTATGTTAATTTATTATTTACACATCTTAAATGAAAATAAGATACAGCATTTTTAAAATTGGTGCTAGCATATTAAAGTCTACTATTTAGTCTCTTTAATTCTAAGCATAATTAAGTAGTCAAATAAAGCTTAAATAAATAAATTGAAGTTTCAAGTATATTTTAAATAAGAAGATAGTAGTACTAATAATTAATTATTAAGATATAAAGTTTAAGTAATTAAGTACCTTACTCTGATAATCTAAATTTAATTTAAGTTCTCAATAAGATTTAATGTTAAGAAGCTAAGGATAGGCTTAAATAGAACATATCATTTAGCTATAAAATCAATTAAAATTAGTATAATTCTAAATGCTTGAGTAAATAAAGCCTCTTCTAATGCTGCTACTTAAGAGAATAGCTTTTAAAATTACTTTTTCAATCATATGATTTAGTATGGTTAAAGGACGGCTATTAGATGTTTTTCTCTTCTGATTATGATTTAGATTTTTTTCATTTCCAAGACATTTTCAGCATAGCTTTGTATATTTTTTTATTCTAATGCTCTAATATAAACTAGAGAATTTCTTCATTTTCTACTTGGAGTACTCTCAAGATTTAAGACCAATCAAAAATGCTTTTCCGTGTTTATGCTTCACATAAAAATTTCAGCTATTCTTACCATGATATTTTTGCTACTGCTGGAAAATAACTCGATTTCCGTCTTCTTTAGAGCTAGAACGAATAATAATTATCAATTCTAGCTTTTGATTTTAATACTAACATTCTTCAATCCCTTTTCTATATTTACATTCTTAATTTAAATAATAACTGACTGATCTATCTAATCTTTCCTTCATTTAGATTGACTTTTCAATCCCAATACTCTTTTCTTTACTTAGAACTGGATTAGCTTCTTAGCCGAAAATTCAGTCTCAAACTCTTTAATGTATTTTAAAACTAAATTTTTTTTCTAAGTTCCAACCCTTCGATTTAAGGGATATTTAGAGGGCCAGAAAAACTGGTTTTAACTTACTTAATAAATTCTTAGTCTATTGTGCTCTTAATAACAACCTAAATTATATTTTTAAATCCTTATACTTATATATTAGCCTTTTTATTTCAGTTTGTATATCTAAATTTACTAATAAAGCATTTATTTACTGTTATAATGAAGAAAGAAAGAGTTAAGATGCTAGATTAAGACTTATTATTTTTATTATGTATCAAGTATAGCTTTTATATCAGTATTTCTTGTTGTGTATTATCAGATCTCTTTTCTAACCTACGTGTGTTCGACAAGAGAGTGAGTTAATTAGCTTGCACTGGTTGGAATTCCTTGCAAAAAGGCTTGAATACTCCAGCCAGGCTTTTCTAGGTGGATTTTTCACAAGTATTTCAGCTTAAACTAAGGAGCTATTTCTCAACGTATTTAACCTGATGCTAAACAAGAAAATTGCTATTAAAAAAGAAATAAGACAGCAAAACTAGCTTCTGAAACTATATTCATGAATCAAAAGAAAAAGGAAAGATAGTTAAAGCTATCTAGAAATACTTTAGAAAAGAGCAGAAACTAGAATTTTTAGTCAAAACTTCGTTCAGCGTGAGATCTATGAACTAGCTCTCAAAATAAGTCTAAGTATTAATAAAGCTGAAAATCTGAAAAGTCTGAAAGTAGAAGTTTAGTTATGACTACGAAATACTTGAGAGCTCTGATCTAGTTCTCAAACGAAGTCTAAGTATCAAAAAGCTGAAGAAGTAAAAAGAATGAAATAATATTTAAAGCTAAGACTCAGGTATCTTGAGAGCTCTATTCAAGCTCTCAAAAGTAATTCAAATTATCGAAAAAGCTATAGATCACAAAAGAATAAATCTATAACATTGAGCAAAGAATCCGATTCTCTTTAGAACCTTTCACAGTATGTAAATAAGTCTGATTAACATATTGCTGACCAATTATTAAAACTGCAGACTTTAAGTTAAGACTCCGATTTACATTAGAGCTCTTATCTATTTTTCCAAAATAAGTCTGAGTATCGTAAAGATGATGAAGTTAAACTACGGAAATAGAAAATCTGAGAGAAGACTCCGATATTTTTTGGCTCTGAAATAGTTCATAAAGCTATTCAGAGTTGCGTTAAAGTTGAAAAGCTAAAAAAACTGAAATAAGATTTTTGTGAATAGAAACAGAAATACTTAATAGCTCTGATCTAATTATATTAAAAGTATGATAGAGGTAAAACTTAAGAAATTAAAAACTAAAAGACGAACTATAAGCGAAGAATCCGAAATATTTTAGAGATCTGAACTAGTAACAAAAAAGTAAAAGTAACAAAAAAGCTAATGAAGTTAAAGTACTGAAATAAATCTTTGAATTATTAAACAGATGTTCGTGCGTTCGGCACTAGTTCTAAAATAAATCAGATAAACATATTACTGATAAATTTAAAAAACTGTTAAAAGACTTTAAGTAAAGACTCCGTCATACATACGAACTATGATCATTTTCTAGAATTTAATATGAATATCAAAAGTGCTAAAATACTAAAAGGCTGTAAGATGAACTTTAAGTTTGAAATTCGATATCCTTGAGAGCTCGGATCTTTTTTAAAATTTAATCTGAATACCGAATATGCTTAAATATTGAAAGATTGTAAGAAGAACTTTAAGTTTGAAATCCGTTTTCCTTGCAAGCTCAGATCTTTTTCTCAAATATAATCTGAATATCGAATATGCTGAAATACTAAAAGACTAAAGGAAGAACTTTAAATTTGGATTCCGTTTTCCTTGAGGACTCTTTCCAAGTACTCCATAAAAGTCTGGGTTGAGAATAAGCTTTTGAATTTTAAAACTGCTAGAAGAACTTTAAAATTGGAATCCGTTATTCTTTAGAGCTTGTTTCTTTTTCTCAAAAAAAGTCTGAGTTGCGAATAAGCTGATGTAATTGAAGAATTAAAGTACAACTTATTGTATAGACTCCGTTTCACTTGATTGCTTTTGGTTAGTTCTAAAGATTTTATCGTGATAAAGTTTAAAAACCTAAAATTTGAAAGAAGAACTTTGACTAAAAACTCCATTCTGTTTGAGAGTTTATTTCCTGTTCTAAAAATCATTAGTGATAAATTTTAAAAGCGGAAGATTTTAAGGTTGAACATTAAGTTAACAATAGTTTCTGCTTGATAGCTTTGGTCTGGTTCTCAAATGAGTCAAATAGTGATAAAGCTGAAAAACAAAAGATTGCAAGTAGAACTTTGAATAAAAACTCCATTCTGCCCTGTCAAAGGATTTCCTCACTCTAAATAATTTCATTTGCTTGCATTTCTGCTGGAATGAGTCTTTTTTTGTAACTCTTTTCTTCTAAAATTTTTTTAAATAGATAAATTTTTCTCATTTAGCAGTTCCGAGCTTCTCATTCTCGTCTGTTTTTTTCTCGTTCTTTTCTTCCTACATTTTAAAGATTTTCAAAGAGCTCTTATCTTAGTAAATATTCTAACTTACCTACTTTTTTTGATAGTAAGATTAGTTAAATATTCTGTCCCTTTTTTTTAGTGCATTCCTCCTAGTAGTTTTTCAAGATTTTACGATAGAGATGTTTTTCTTAAAAATATTATCAAAAATCTGATTAAGTTGTAAAGCTCTTTCATGGCTTTTTAAATTTACCAAACAGTAAAGATTGGCGGCATGCAGATTGTAGATAGGTACTTGATATAAGAGACTAATATTGTAGTATGTATGTAATGATAGATATTTGAATTTATAATGGTTAATAATAATTTTTGATGGTAACTGTTATAAATTACCTTTATAAGCTTTTTTAATCTAAATAATAATAAAAATGTAAGCGTTACCAAAATGCTTAATCTGCTTAGAAGATTACAACTTAACTAATGCTCTTCCAACTGTCTTACCTTGTGGACATATTTACTGTGGTTTGTGTTTGAATACTGAGTACTGATTATAAGGCATAATGTAATGTCCTATTTGTTAAAAAGGATTCCATTTTAGATTTGAAGACTTACCTTAAGAAAGTGATTTAATAAGAATGATATTTTAAAACTAATAATACATATAAAAGATTTAAGATGCTAGATAGAAATTAAAAGAGATAAGGAAGTAAATTATGCAAAAATCTAAAACCATTACAACCAAATTATCTAACATTACTAATACTCTCATTATACCATATACTAATATCATCCAATACACTACTATCATTAACCTACTTTTATCTACAACTAATAACACTCAAATATTATACAATCATCCTAATTCCCTATTTACTAATATCTAAAACCAACTATAATCTAATCTAACTATAACAGTCTAACTATATTCCACTATATAACCACCTTTAATACAAAACCTATCTAAATTAACTTCAAATTATATCACACAAATAAGATACAAACTATAATAGAATACTAAGCAGCAAAAACTAAACATTATACAGACTAATAAAGATAAACTAAGCTAATAATTACATTTTATGTAATCTAACTATATTCACTTTTTTAATTGAGGAATTTAAAAATTAAGCTTATTTAATATTTAAACAGAGTAATTACGATAAGTATAAGTTTAAATTATAATTCCAGAACTTAGTTAAAGTATAGAATATTAAAATAAGTTATATTTAATTGGAGGATATAACTAAAATTAAAATAGATGAATAAAAGAAACTTGATAATTTGATTTTGAAGGTAATAATAAAAAACTTAGAGATCTAAATGAGGGAAGAAGTTACTTTGGAATAGCTGCAGCTTAAAATTATCTTTATGTGGTTGGAGGAGGTACTAGTAAAAATCAAATGCTATAATCAGTAGAAAAGCTAAAGATAGAGAACTAAAGCAAATGATAAAAATGCTCTTAATTTCCATTCCCAATAATAGGCCAAAATTTAGTAGTAGATAAAGATGAATAAAACATTTATTCTTTTGGAGGGTTTAATTAGAAAGGATAAGCTTTAAAAGATATATGAAAGTATAACATATAGAATGATAGATGGAGTAAGTTAAATTTGAATCTTCCTGAAGCTGTTGGCTCTCCTATAATTTGTTTAGAACCTTTTATCATATTTGGAGGTGTAAAAAATTATTCTACGAAAGAATGTTCAAGAAGAATATATAAAAGAAACAAAGAATAATGGCAATAAAGTTAAATTTTTAAAGATGTTGCAGCTTTAACGGAGATGAAAATAAGAGGTATCTATGGATATGTTTTTGCTATAGAATATAAAAGAGTTTCAATAATGAGGATTGATTTAGAAAAATTGAGTTATAGAAGTATTAAAAGCCATAACTGATAAACATAATAATAATATTTCTTTTATTAATATTATTTATAATAAATATAGTTTTATATATAAAGAAGTAGTTTAAATATCTATAATTAAGTAAATATGTTACTACTTATTAATATGGTTAATCTATACTTATTGATGATGTATTTTTATAACTAAGTTTTTTTGTATGTTAAAGTGTATATATGAATATATTAGGTAATGTAGTAATAGCAATATAGTTAACAATAAAGACTTAGCAATAATTTAGTATATTAATTAAATGATTATCAAAATGTATTAGATAAATTATGATTTCCTATACTATTTTCTAAACATTATTTTCCTTACTAACTCTTTTTAAAGCTTAAATAAATAAATAATCAAATTTTATCTAAACATCTTTAAAAATCTATTATTCAAATATTATCATTATTTAGATACTAACATACAGCTTATAACATACCAAAATATATTCATAACAGTCTTTAATACATCCTTATATTTAATTATACAAGTACTACTTAGATTAATCTATTATTTATCTAATCAAAACTATAATCAAATAATCATTAAGCTAAATAAAAAAATGGCAGAAGGTCTCAGGAAGGGTTTTTTTCCAGCTCCATAGAAAAAGGAAAAAAAACCAGAGACTTCTAATTCTTCTCCTACCACGTCTTCTTTAATAATATAATAATTTTCTTAGGCTCTTTAACCCCCAAATTTAGAAAAATAAAGATAATCTTAAATTGAATAAGAAATTAAATCAACAGAAACTGACTAAAGCAAGCGAGACTTTTTACTCCCATAGCCATGATTAAGCAACTACATGAAAAGTGGTAACTAAAATAATGTAGAAATAGAAAAATGATGAATAGTTAATAATAGAATAACTTATGAAATCTATCCGTAACCTATAAGAAGAAGTTTAAATATTAAAGAAAGAAAACTAAAAATTACTATAGAAAAGTTAAAACAATGAAGAAAGATTAATGAAACAGGAAATCGAAGTGAAACTTTTGGGAGAAAAAAGAATTTAACCTTAAACTTTAGCTGAAAATAAAATGGAACTAGAATACACAAAACCCTTAGAGATAACTCCTCCCAGAAGGATCGTCAAGCTGTGCTACCTGTGCAAATCAAAATTCCACACATACAAGAGATGCAAGATATATTTGGATAAACAGAGAAGAAACAGTGAAGAGATTTGGAGAGAACTTTCAAGAATTTATGTAGACAAGGATGGAAGAATATTTAGAAGGAGGCTTTTTCAAGGGAGTGCCAGAACTCCAAAAAAACTGGGAGTCCCGAACTTTTATTTTAAACCTCAAGGAACGAACTCTGGAGGTATGTATTGAAGGGGTTTAAAATCCCCGGAGATACGAACATTTTAATTTAGTATATTATAATCATTAAGCTATACCTATATCTAAATACTAATTAAGTAATTACTACTATCATAAAGTCAATATCTTCAAATCTAAAATACATTATTTCCTTTAATCATTTAGGGTAGTAACTAACTATACTTTAAATTTCCTTCTATAGACAATAATAAAATCAGGCTATTATAGCTCCTATACTTTTGATAAAAGTTCAATCATAATAAATAATAACGTGCCCTTGTGTGATAAGCCTTACTTATTTGAGGGTTCTCTCGATCGGTACTAGAATATAACTAGAGTGCTGAAATCCAAGTCTCAGAGTGATCCTACTTCTATGTCGTTAATCTGGTCAGGAATTGGAAAAACCTGAAGACATGGCTGAGACAAATTATATCTTAAATAGAAAAATTAAATTCGATTGTGAAATTTGACACAAGAATGGGAATTTATTCTATTCCCTTTTAACTCTAGCCTTCGGAAAGAAATGCAAGAATTTTGAGAGTAAAGGTAATAAATTTTTATTTAAAAAACTGAGAAAAAAGTGACCAAAGAGATCAGATGAAGCCAGAAATATTTCTAGACTATTTTAACAACAAAATTTGGTTTTTTTATTAATCTTGGTGAACCTAATAAAGGTAGAATCACGT
This sequence comes from Loxodes magnus, assembly GCA_946699065.1. NCBI lineage: Eukaryota > Ciliophora > Karyorelictea > Loxodida > Loxodidae > Loxodes > Loxodes magnus. Next base: position 55,756 of record CAMPDV010007793.1, read on the forward strand.
TAATTTATTTATCTTTAGAAACGTTCTCATCAGATTATTAAATCCTAGCCTCCTTATACTTAGCAGATAAAACTTCCTTTTTAAATTTAGTCTTCTAGGTAACATTCAAATTAATATTTACTTCTGTGATGTTCGATTTTAACTTAGAAAAAGATGCAAGAGAGTAGAATTTACATAATTCAAATTTTAAGTTGTCTAAAAGTAGTGTAATATATTACTTAGTAGCACATGAAGGTTAATTGAACCAGCTAAATATTACGAATAATCCTTAAATTAAATTAAAAGTCCTGAAAAGTCCGACTAGAGGGTGAAGATCTCCTTTAAATCTTTCAATTACTGTGGTGATTCATCGATTGTATAGATTTTTGCGATCTCGGGAAATTATCCTGAGATTGAGTCTCCGTAGTTTAGTAGGTAGAAGTTTTCGGGAAGTTCTGAGATTCCTTGATTTATTTACGAATTTTGAAGGATAAAGTTTTCTTTATCGAGAAGGTTAATATAATTTTCTCAACTAGAGTAAAACTCTCCATCTTTGATCAGTTCTTACCATAAAAACGTAATATGCTTTATAAATTTAAGCATGTTCACACAATAATTTGAAGTAACTTTTTTACAAATATTGATGAAGAATCACAGATTTTGAAGGATATTACTATAACATATCATTAGTTAGAGATATTCCAAGAGTTAATATCAACTAAGATGAGCTTCATGTTTATCGGCAGAACTAATGAACCAAATTTTACTGTAAGTTTTAAAGCTCATATCCATGTATCGAAATATTTTAATGCATAATGAAATAGAAACTCTGAAGAAAGAAATAGAGTAGGAAAGCATATTTTTAAGGATTTCAAGGAAACTAAAGAAAATGAATATATGACTGCAGTTTAGACGCTTTAAAAATGATGGGATTATCCAGAATACAAAAATTAGCAAATATAATAATGAAATAAAATAAAGGACATTTTAAGTTAAATGAATAAGTGAAGTTAAATGCTTTGTACAATGATACGTTGCGATTTTATTTACTATACATCTTTCTCTCTTTCACTTCTATCTTTCACTTTTATCTATCTTATTTTATCTTTTTTATAATTACTTCTATACTTTAGTTAAAATAACTAAATTAGATAATGAAACTAATTTTTGGTAAAAAATAAAGATGCCAAATTTTGTAAAGGATGAACCAAATAGATAGCCTATTAAGTATTTATTTCTATTAAATAAGTATATTTTGATTTGTAGTGCTTGATTGGTTTTTATGCAACAATCTCAAATATGTTTAGCGATAATAATAAAGATTAAAAACGTGCAAAAGAGAATGTTGCTAAAGACAGGAAGAGTTAAAATGATCCTATATTTTTAAATCTTAAAGCAAAAGAAATCACGAAATCACGAAATCATATACATAAAAAAATAAAAATTATGAACTAATTTAACTCTGAAAATCTAGAAAAATTTTAATAAAACAAAAAGTCAATTAGAATCAATAAATATCAATTTTAAAACTAAAATAAATCGTGAAAAATACTATATTAAAAAATCAAATAAAAATGAATATAATAAAAAGTAAAAAAAAACTGAAAAAAATCCATTTTGCATTAAAAAAACTTAAAAATCAAATTATTTGTGTTTTTAGTTTGCTAAAAAATGATTATAAAGTAGAATAAAAAGATATTTAAGGAAATATGAAAATTTCAAAAAAGGAAAAAGGGAAGAAAAGAGAAAAGTGAATTGAAGAAAGATAAAAACGAGCAATCAATCTGCTTTTTTAATTTGTTAAAAGGTGTAAATTTAGAAGAGAAAAATATGCTAAATTTAAATAAGGAAAATATGAAAAAATAGTTTTTTAAAAATTTGAAAAGAGCTTATTAAGAAAATCAATATGCTGTATAATTTGTTAAAAAGTTAGAAAAATAAGAGAAAAAAATTAGATGAAAAAGGATAAAATATAATAAAATAATTACGTAAGATCAATAAAAGGAGTAAAAGAGTTTAGAAAATTAGCTAAAGAAAATATTGAATATTTTTTGATAGTAGATAGGCATAAATTTAGATGAAAAAATGAATTAATAGAAGAAAACTTCGAAATTGAAAAATAAAAATTTAAGCAAAGGAAATATCAAATTTATTTATTTAAAAAATTAAGATTAAACTACGCATGATATGAGCTTATAAAAAAGTTGCTTATTTATAATTCAGTCATCTTAAGTTAATTGAAAAATACATTTGGTATACGTATTGAAACCATTATCTTTGAATAATATTTACTTCTTATCTTATTAAAAAATATTTTCTATTACTCTATATTAATATCTTCCTATCAATTATTAATAAAGAGAGTTTTTAATGTTGATTACGGAAGGTTAATAGTTTCTTATGCTATTTATTAAAAAATCTATAAAACCTTAAAGCCATAATATGTTTAAATGGCCTTCAGTTTAGTTCTATAAAAAAGACTCATTAAAAGTGTTTTCAGGTGCTTAGAAGGCTTTCCTTGCTATTAATCTCATACTTTAATCAATTTTATTTATTGTTCCAGTATCTACATTTTAGATTGCTCAATGTATTAATTCTCCTCCATATTCTACTTTAGGGAGCGTGAACATTCGGCACAAAATCTTAAAATGTCAAGGCGACACATTTTTATACCTTGATAACGTATATACTATTTTCTTCATAGCAGACAGATAATTAATTGAAACCGATTTGCAGTGATTAATTAGGTTCTTTTTTTGATGAAGAATTACTCCTAAATATGTTACTTATTACTTCTAAATAATTACATTATCTTTTATTTTTTAGTTTAACATAACTTCTTATTGTTTCCTTTTTAGAATTAAATAGCTTAGTATTTTGAAGTATTAATATTCAATTAAGTTCATTCGAATACTGTTTATGCTTTATTTATTAAAGTCTGCATTAATTTTTTCAAATTTTGATAGGAGAATTAAATCCACTTCCCATCCTCTACACACGAAGTTTCTGTCAATAATATTAAATTTGAGTCCTATTATGTTACTTTTACTTAAATATCTAATTAATATATCATAGTACAACAAAACTAGCACTGAACCATGCGAACTTCCTTGCATAGCTCCATTATTGTATTTTATCTTCCTAGATTAGGTTCCATCAATAAGAAAGGAGGATTTTATGTTTTTATAGAAAGAAACAAGAACATTTATAAATCCTAAAGGTAGTTTGACTCTCTTGAGTTAAACGAAAAGCTAACTTCTTTCTATAGTATCAAACTTATTCTCTACATCTATTAGTATGGCAAGAATTTTTGTCTTCCCTTTTGCTTATTTGTGATAGGATTCTATAATTTACTATATTGTTCAAATCTGCATAGTAGTTTATTTCTTTTTCATGAATCCCTCCTAGATTTCATGAAGTAAATTTCTTTTATACATTTAATCATACAACCTTTAATTAAAGCTTTATCATATATTTTTAGTATAGTGTTCATCAAAGAAATAGGTCTCCAATTATTTCAGTCATCTTTGCTTCCTTTTTTAAATATAGGAATATTGATCGACTTATTAAGTTCTTCAGGTATTCTACCTAACCTCAGCATATTATTCAAGAAAGAATAAAGAATCAAAGTAAGATAATAACCTCCATACTTCAATAATTCTCCCTTTATATCATCTGGACCAGCTGCTTTTCTATCAGGGATTTATTGTATAATTTCTTAAATTTTTTGAATAGTAAAGAGTTGGAATTCTTGTAAATAGGAAGATATTTACTCTTAAATTTCTTTAATATTTTAGTAAACTAGATTAAAATTTTTGTTACTATTGTCAAGCTACTATTAAGTAAGATTTTAATACGAGTTAAAAACAAAGTTCTCTCATGAATCAACGAATTGGTTTTCACTTTTATTCTTTCTTAATGAATTTGAAAATTCTTGGTAACATTTGAAGAAATATAATTAAACTTATTTCTGTCAATAATATGCAATATTAATTTATCTACTTTGAGCTAGTCTAATATTTTGCTTTTCAAACGCTTAGAAGTTTTTAAACTTCTTTATAAAAAATTCTCTTTATTTAACCTTTCTTTTGTATATAATAAAAGAGAGTTAAAAAAAGCAAAAAAATTATCTCTTTGATAAAGAAATAAATCTTGATGGATAATAGATAATAATGAATGTCCATTAAAGCTAATTTATTTATAATTAGAGTATAATAATTCTGTATATTGACACTTAAATTATTAGTGATGATAATTATATTAAAATTATTATTCTAATCATTTAATACTTATTAAACTATCATTTATGTACTAACTATACTAACTCATACAATTTTCATTTACTACTTTCTCTTTATTAACTTCAATACCTTACTACATTATTCTTTCTACTTATTTATATATAATGTTAAATATTTTAATATAGTCTAATATGAACAATATAAATAAATTAAATATCTAAGTAGCTAGATTAATTAAATAATCTATTTTAATTAACTATGTAGTATAAATCAAAGGTGCAAAATAAATGTTATATGCATATAAGTTTATATTTTATTTTCTTCTAGTTACTTCTTTTATATTCATCTAAACTAAGTTTAGACTTTAGCAACTAGATAAATTATTATTTATAAAGCCTAAACAAAACTAATAGATGCTAAATATCATACTTCACATCTTTTTATTTTAGATCTTCTCTAATATCTTTGCTATTCTTTCTTAAAAATATCTATTATCCAAAGCCAGAATTATCTATAAATCAGTTAAATAATAAATAAGTTGAAAGTTTTATGATTTATCCAAAATTTATAAATTAAAGATTATTCTAAATATAAAGTTTTAGCTTAAATTTGCTTTGAGAAATAAATAAAATACTTTCTTTTAATAACTAGGGATAATCTATTAGATCTTTAATCTTAAAGTTTTAATAGTAATATATATAATTGATTATAGTTTAACTCTGCAACAATTTAATTTTTTTTAATTTATATCTATAAATATCTCATCTTTTGCTTCTTTTGTGACTTTATATTCTTCATGAGATATATAAAAGTTTATGGATATTCAAATTCTTTATGTATTATTGTTCCAGTCCAGTTTATTTTCATGTATGAATTGTTAATAATTTTCGTTTATGTCTATCACTATTTATTGTAACTTCAGACTCTATAATAGATTTCTTCTTATAGAAGATTTTGCATAAAGAAATTTATAAAATAATAAAAATAATTTTCCTTAAACAAGTTTTCAAAGTGAAAATTAATTATGCTGATAGAAAGTAATCAAAGAGATCTTGCTCAATATATTTAAATTTTAAAGCAGTAGCTAGTTATAATTGTAAATACAACTATATATTCTAAAGAGTAATTTTATAACTTCATAAAGAGTTAACTAAGCTATTTACTCATAAAGCTATTATATAATAGCTTGTTTAAATGCTTCTATAATAATAATTTATTTTAAAATTTAGGCTTAATTAATATTATTTTGGTTTTAAATATCTATAAATATTTAAGATAAATGAAAGCAAACAAATAGTTAATTTAACATTTTATTATAAATTGGATGAAAAATAAAAACTTTTAGAGATATAATTTAACTTATAATGGTTTAAGATAATTACTCATAGGATATCCCCGTTATCCCATGAAGGGAGTGTTGGGGTCGTTAAACTGCAAGAAGTTGCAATCCAAAAACTCTTTTAGTTTAAAATTAATTAATTAAATAGTTACTACCATTTTATTTTAAGATTTACTTTATAAAAGCTTATTATAAATAAATTATTTTATAAAGTTTACTTTTCTCTTCATTTATAGCTAGCGTAAATCATTTATTTTATAATTTCCTTTTATTAATCACTTACCACCTAAATATGTACGCAAATACTAGTAGTTCAAGTACCAAATGCTAAAAACCATTACCGCAACGGAAGAAATCTAAGCCTCATAAAATTAGGAAATTTAGTAACTATAAAAATAAGAAGAAAACATATAGGAAGCTAAATAGTAAAATAAGTAATAAATTAGCTTTTAGAATGAATAGAAAAATAAGAAATAACAGCTAGAAAGATATATAAAGTTTTTCTCCAAGTTTTTGCTAATTTATTTAGAAAGATCTTGACTAATCTATCTAGCAGAGAAAAGAAAAAATGATAAATTCTTCTCTCATTAAATTAAAAAGAATTAAAATATTAAGTTGGTCTATTAGGAAATTAGATTTACCTAATCTATCTAATATGTAAAGTTTAGTAGAAATAAGCATATTGCATATCAAGTTAAGAGACTCAAATTTATGGTTCTTGAAAGATTTAATAAATTTAAGAGTTATTGAGTTTGATCATCTAGATATTACAGGCTAATTTTTAATGGATTACTGTCTAAACCTTAATATAGAAGTGCTAAAATTACAGTGCTAATCTCTAAATGACAGGATAGTAATATAATATTTAAAATTAAAAGGAAAATAACTTAGAGAGATTTAAATTAAATATAATTAGCATATTGATTAGTTTTTAGATTTCTGTCCCAATCTAGTTTCAATAGACTTATAGCAAATTAGAGATTAATAGGATTAAATTATAGATAAAATAAAAAGAATCGATCTTCAAAGATTATCCATTGATATAACTAACTTCTCAAGTCAATCATTATTAGATTTATTTTCTAGGGAATATACCAAACTTGATTATATGAATATTAGAAGCTAATCTACCTTCTAAATAGAAGTGTTTAAGTAAATTATTTCTAATGTTCCTAATATTCGAAAGATACAATGACAACAATATTTAAACTAGTTTGACAGTTAGCAATAAAGTAGTTCTTTTTTAAGCTAAATTAATGTTTAGGATAAATTACTTACTAAACTAGAAGATATTTCTTTTTATGGAATAGAGGAAGAAAGTGAGTAAGTTTTAGGGTAATTGCTTTTAAAAGCTCCTAATATAAAATAACTAATTTTTAATAATTTCCGAAAGTATGATGAAGGAAAGTTAGATAACGAAAAAGTAGAAATTTACTAGTAGTAGTAATATTTAATTCCTTTTACATTTAATAAGTTAGAACATATTTCTTTAGCTGGATGTACAGTAATAAGAGATTATATTATTAACTAACTATTCTAAAAAGCTCCTAACTTAAAAAATTTGAATGTTTAAAATTTAGATCAATTAAGTAATGAAACGCTAAAATAAATAGGAATCTATTCAACAAAACTAGAGGAAATATCAATATGAGATTCATATCAAATAACAGATGAAACTATCTGCTTTATACTATAAAACTGCTCTAATTTAAAGAAAGTTAACATTTCGGTATGCTAATATGAATGAATAGAATAAAATATATTAAAGGGGTATGATTTTACTTAAGCAAACAAAGTAAATGAGATAACTAATAATAAATATTCATTGATAGAATATTTAACTTCCTTAGAAAAGGAATAAAAAATAAGTGATGTGATAAAGCAAATAGTTAGACTGGATAAACTGAAAACATTATAACTTAGATTATTTTACTTAAGAAATGAAGATGTTGCATTAATTATAAAAAATTGTGCTAATCTTAAAGAATTATAACTATTTAATAATCAAAATATTACAGAACAAGGATTTCCTTTAAAAGATGAGAAAAGATTAAAATACCCTATTTGGAATAATTTAAGATAACTAATTTTATAAGATTGCTCATAAATAAGTACTTTATGAGTAAATTATATAACCTTTAAATTTAAAAAGTTGCACATTGAATTATAAAATAAAGAATAAACTGAATCTGATGAAGAGGATATTGAATTGGGATGGCAAAGATTTTGAAGAAACTTTTTAACATTTTCACTTAATAGTTTTTATTAAAAATTAAATGGATATTCAACTAAATCTATTTTAAAGCATATTCTAATTAAAATTACAAATATTAAAGATAATATGACTCAATAAAATCTAAATTTAGATGTTCTTTTAATAATTATTTTAATACTATAATAAAAATTAAAAAAATAAAGAGAATTTTTAGTTATCCAATATGATAGAAAACATATAATAATACTTGCTAGATTTTAGTTTGCTGCTTAGTTAATAAAATATTAAAAATAAAATGATTATTAAATAAAAGTAAAAGTAT
>CAMPDV010007794.1:0-32598 GCA_946699065.1 Loxodes magnus
AAGACTACATCTACTTTTAATCTTAATGTGTTTACTCTCTCTGCCCTGCTTCTTATTACTATAGCGAAGAATAAAAATAGTGCAGTTTGCATTGTTCAGACTCTTGTTACGAGTGTCTTCTAGCTGCTGATATATGTGTTTCATGTTCTTAGGATAAAGTTCTAACTGATTAGTATACTTGTGCTGGATAATATTCTATGATTCCTACTTCTCTTGATGATTTAAATCTTACGTTAGAAGAAAAGCAATAAATATAAACGATGAGCAGTAGTCAATCTAATGTAGATATTATTTCCTAATTAGGAACAGCGCTAGCTATTATATCATCAAGTGGTGGTACAAATGGAATTGAACAAGCTTGGAATGTAATGGGGCTGCAGCAAATGATAATGATAAATGGATTAATTAATGTTAACAAGCCAAATAATGTAGTTGGGTATTATTTAACAACTTAAAGAAAAAGCTACTATGTAAAAGAAATTCAAGACGAAGCTTAAAACACCTTTATAGTTGAAAATGTAAATCAAGGAAAAAACAGCTCAGACTCTTAGAAAAACTAGACATTAAGAAGTACCAATTAAAGGAAAATGTAGGCTAGATTATTAAAAAGTTAAATAGACGAAAGAGGATAATTTTTACTTTCGGTAGTAGGATACTATCAAACCTCTTTTGTAACAAATTCTTTTGAAGAGATAATAAAATTACTAATTTTAATATTGCTTTATCCTTTCATGATCCTACTAACTAAAATAAACAAATGCACATTTTTCTGTAACAAGCTAAGAAATCATTTTTAATATTCAGCATTTCTTAGGTTAACTCTTCTAAATACTATTGGATTTTCTATTTCTCTTCTAATTTAGCTAGATTTTTAGAGATACAACTTATAACGATCCATGACTATGATTCAACAGAGTAGCTGCAGCTTTAACACTGGTAAGATTATTATATAGATACTTTAATTTGTATTTTTAGCTTTTATAATTGTAAAGGCTCATCAGTATGTATAACTACGCGATTCTCACTTCACAAATGAGTAGACAATAGAAAAAGTAAAATAGAAGTATGCAACTCTATTTTGCGAATTTAAAGAAGATGGAAAGTTTATAACTTACATGTATTATCCTCTGTATATCCTTAGACGACTAATTTGTGCAACTATCATAATTCTTCTTATGGATTACCCAGAATATCAGCTAACTTTTTTAATTGGTACTTGTGTAATCTAGCTTGCATACATATTAAAATTCAGGCCATTTTTAAGAAAAATGGATATGATATAAACGTATTTAACGAAATAGTTCTGACAGCTATTTTTTCACTTAACATAATATTTTACATAAAATACAAAGATCCAGCTCAATAATTAAACGGATAATATGACTTAGTAGGATAAGCGATGATATTTATAATATACGTGCTGCTTCTTCTAAACTATGCCTGTCTTATCTTTTTAATTTATAGGAAAATAAAGTTGCTTTGCTAAAAGGTTAAATAGATTAGAGATAGAATAAAACTTTAAAATCAAGATGAAGAAAATTCTCTCTTTGTTGTTAGCTTCTTGGATAAAATCAAATTCTCAAGAGCTGAAAAGATGCCTACTTATAAAAGAATAGTTGACTTCTTATTTAGTAAGGAAAATAAGTTATACTTTTCAGCTAAAAACTACTTTAATCACTAGAAAGAAATCCAGAATATTCTAAGAAGCAAAAATTAAGAAATTATGAATAAGATACAAAAAGAATATGCTAACAATAATGAAAAAGTATTAGAAATCTTAGGTTGTTGCCCTTAGTTAAATTTAATCTATAGTTCCGATCCCCGAAATAATAGTATAAGAAAAAGATCAAAGTAAAATGAAATAAAAGGAAAAACCAAAAGTTATAGCAAAGTTCTAGAAGTATTCAAAACTTGACAGTACTAATGCAATGGCAAGCACAGAAGAAACTTGAAGAGAATCTACAACGTAAAGTTAAATTACTGCTAAAATAGTATAAGAATAACAGATCTAAGAAAAGGAAAAGACGGTATCGCATTATGACATATAGAAAATATCTAGGCTGGTTAAATAATCAAGATTAGACGTTCTAATGCTACATTTTATCAACGATAATTTAATTAAAATTATATAAAAAAATGTGAAATAAGATATTTTAGCTAAAAAGAAAGGCAAATAGCAAACTTTTTGGAGCAACCCTTACCAGGAGTAAAGACCAAACTAGTTAAAAAATGAAAATTAATAAAAGATTTAGAATATCTTAGTTCAAAATTAGCGGCAATAAATTTATACAAGTAATAGTTAAAACATAACTCCAGTAAGATAAAAGCTAAAAGAAAAAACATAAAATTATAAAAAGAACTAAAAAAAGATCAAAGCAAATTAAATAAATCTAAGTCAAAAAGAATGTTAGATAATTCTTTTGAAGAGGCAATAAATGTAAGCTTTTTCTAATATAGACTGGCGAAGAAGAAGTTGAAGAACCAACTTTTTCATAAATAGGAAAAAAATTTCCTGTTTAGTCAAGAGAATCGAGAAAAGGAGCTCCTTGGTAAAGATACTAAGTTAAAATAAGAGATAATTCTTTAGATAATTCAAAGTCAGTAAGTTTTTATTTCAGATAAATAAGAGTAAAAAGAAAGTAAAAGAATTCCCTAAAATTAAGAACTTTGATTTTGAAAAAGTAAGTGAGAAGAAATATAACTTTGATGCTCTTAAAGAGTCAATGAAAAGAAATAAATAGCTTTGATTATTGATTCAAAATTTTAAGTAATTCTTATTTTGATATATCTAATTCAACTTTTCTTATTTAATTACCAAGAAATTTTTAAAAATTTTATACAATTTTTAATTTTAATTTAAATAATTTAAAATAAATCTTTAGCAATATTTCTAATTTTTTAGAGCAAACAAAAAAGAAAGGTTCTATTTATAATTCAAAACATAATAATAATTATTATTAATTAGGTGACTCTACCTTTAAGGGTTGACATGGATTATTAAAAAATTATAATTTCAGTATTAATATTTATATTTATATCCTTATGAAATGAACAATCATGCTTTTAAAAATATAAGCAATATTTAAATCTAAATTTTAAGCATAAAAAATAATTGTCCAGTTCTTTTTCCTTCAAAGGAAAAATTATTTATTGAAAAAAGAAAGAAATAAATTTTACTTAATCAGAGTTTTATAGTTAAATCATGCTTTTTTAAATTCTATAAATAAGATTTTAAACAATTAAAGAAATTCTTATAATATGGGATCATGAAGTTTATTAATAGCTCTTATTATGAAGATATTTAGGAATTCTATTTGTCATTCTGAAAAATTAAATTATATTTAAAGATTTTATTTACACTTAGTTAAATGTTAAGACATTGTAATTTTATTTGCTTGAATTTTTCTTTGTTTTACTATTTTTTAATTTAAGAATATACTTTTGCTTATGATTATTTAAGTTCAACTTTATTATATCTAAATAAAATAATTTTTATCTTTCATCTTTACTGCTTATATTAAGCTTTATTTGATTTTATTAAGTTCCAAGTGTTTTAAATTAAGTTAATTTAATAAATTAAAATCCAAGTAGACCGTCTTAGGTTTTCAAGCTTCTTACAAATTAAGTTTTATTTGAATATATTAGTTTATAATAATATCTCATTGTTAATTATAAATCCAAAATACATTAGTATTTAATTTAATTTAATAAAATATTGATAGAATCAGATTATATTTGCAAAATGTTGGTAGTTATTTTTAATTTCTCTATATAAAATAAGCTAATAATAAAAATTTAAAATTAGTTAGCGTTTATTAATATTCAAAATTGTTTATTCTTCTTTTTATTCCTTCAATTAATTCTTATTATCATTTTTTAATTTTATTTATATGGAAAGGCTAAGGCTTTAATTATATATATTTCCTTATAATTTAAAAATAAATTAAAATAGCTATATATTATATGCATAGCTTTACCTAAGCATACTTATTTAAATCTAATCTCAGATAGAAAATGTTTTAAAATTAAAAGCTTTATAATTAAATTAAATGAGCTTAAGAAATAAATTTAAATGAGATTAATTTAAATAGAAATAAGAAAATAAAGAAATAATCTAAATAATCAGATATCGATATAAGATATAAGATATAGGAGAATAACTAGGCTTGTCATGCATGCAAAGATATTCTTGCTATAATCATAAGATATTAAATTAATTTTAGAAAACACTTTTAATCAGATAAATCTTATTTTATTGCGTTTAGAAGAAAATAAGTGAAATTTATCTAGCAAATCTAAATAAAGCAAAGAATTAAAAGATTAAATTTTTTGAATTAAAAGAGATGAAATGATTTTGTAAATTCAAAGATTCAGAAATATTTTCTAAATATTCCAGAAAAGATAAAGAAAGAAATCATTTCGCTTTTTAAATTAAATTGAAAGAATGGCATTGAAAAATTTAGAATGTACTTTAAACTATCATATCAATTACTTGAGCAATCGAAAAATCAACTAAATCTAAACGAAGCTAAATGGTTTAAGATTGAAATAAAAAGGTAAAATAAAAATATAATTAAATTCTACATCAAGCTAAAAAATAAATTTAATGCTTTTAAGATATAAATTAAAATAAATACCAAAATTCCAAGGATTTAAATTGTTTATGAATTAAATAAGAATCTTAAGTTCTAGTTACTTTTTTTATTTACCTGATATAATAGCAGCAATAATTTAAAATAAAATAAAGATTAAAGCTAATATTTTAATTTTATAAGTTTAATATTAGCTAGTTTGATTAGCCAATATCTTTAATTATAACCATAATAAAATATTTGTGTATCTTAATAAATCACTTAAATTTAATTAAAACAATCTATCTAATTAATATTAATTATTTCATAGACTTTTAATATATTTATATTTTACTACTGAGACTAAGCCAGGCTATAAGCTTTTCTTATTTACAGTTTATTTAAAATTTTTAAATTCTTGCTCAATATTTTTAAATTATTCTAAAGAATCTATATTAATCATCTTTTATTTTATTTATGCTATTTAAGTAAATTTTTTATAAAAGCTTTATCAATTGTCAGGTAAGGGTACATTTTAGCTAAAACCTATTTAAATTTGATACATAAAGAAAAGTTATAGTAAGCTTAGTTCTTAAGTTTACTATTTTAAATAATTAAGTTGAAAGCAACTTTACTAATAATAGAGTTATCTCTATTTTTTAAGATACTAATCTCACGCTATACATAATTAATAGATAGTTAAATTTAATATATCACATAAAATAAATTAAAATCTCTTATTTATAGCCAAAACCAATATTTTATAGAAGTTTCATTATAATAATAATAAAATTGTAGTGTTGTTGTAATATCTTCCTTGTAAGTTTAAAATTTCAATTATTTTAAAGATTTGCATAATTTATCCTTATAATTATATTATATAAGATCCTTTAATATATTTATATATTATTTATAATAAATCAGGTATTTTAATTAGAAAATATTATATATCTGTATAATTTCTAAATTTAAATTTATGTTTGCTCTTTGATTATATTAATAAAGTGCTAAATTAGATGTTTTGAGATTTTATTAGAATTAAGTGTGACTATTATAATTTCATTTAAATGATTACAATTCACAGCTTCTTAATTTAATATATAAAATTAGTGATTTGAATAGAATTAAGACTAATGCTTAGTATTATGTTTTTGAACTTTTATTATTTATAAATCAAGTTTCTGAACCATTAACCTCAGATTGTTAGAATTTAAATTACATTTGTATATTATACACTTATTCATAATATTAACAAAATTGTGATACCTCTGTAAATTAAAATATAAAGGTGATGCTATTATTATTATTTAATAAAAAGAGTCAATATAAGTATGGCTTTATTTATAGATTATAATAGATTAACAAAATTTAGTCCATTTTCAACTAACTAGAGTTATAATTTCCTTATTAATCACTTTTATAAATTTATTCTTTAGTTATATTTAAAACATTTAACTTACTTTAAGTTTTGAAATATCTAAATATTTATAGAATTTAGTTTATTTTATCTAAATAAAGGATCAATAAATTCTAACCTTATTTAATATGACTTAGTTTTGTAAAAGAATGCTAAGAAATTTAATAATTCTTAAATAAATAATTAAAGAATTGCTAAAAAGCTAGAAATTAGCAATATTAGATAATTCTGTTAAATCATAATAATAAGACTAATATTCTGCAGCAATAAGCAATCATTATAAAATATTTGCTTCTTTAATAAATTATTACTTTATTATTTTACTTTAGCTAATGCTGCAACCTATTTAAATAAAATAGCTTTATTATTAAAATGACAAACTTAAGAAAAGATTGAAGATATGAATCTTTGGACTAGAAATAAAGGATAAGCTAAAGACTTTTAAATAAGCTTATTAAATGATAATGAAGAAAAAAGATAGAATATTTGTAATAAAAATAGCAGTTATTATTAAATAATTATATTAAAAATTACTAATTTAAAAATAGCACTACTATGCTTTCTCTTTATATTAAATCTCTTAATTATCATAAGATCTCTATCTTCCTTTTTTTATTTACTTTATTAGCTAAATAAAATCAGTACTTTATACTAATTATAATTATAATTCATTATTATTGAAAGATTAAAGGATTATGCTTAGCACTGCTAAATAATAGTATCTAGCAAAGGAAAATTCAAAAAGCTAATATCTTTTAGTCTTAAAATATATCAGAAGAAATTCTCTTTGCAAATCTTTATAGGAACAAAAGCAATAGAAGTCAATTAAATCTTTATAAGAAGACCTTATACAATAAAAAGGATGCAAAAAGAAAATTTTAGGATGGAATGTCCAGCGGAATTAATTTAAATTTATAAAAGTTAGTTTATATATTAAAGATAACATCTAAAATTTGTGGTGAATTAGCAAGATAAATTAAATATAGATAAATATTTAAAAGAGAACTTCGCTATTTTTAATTGTTTAAAAAATAATTAGCTTTACTCTATAAATTACAATACTTTAATACACATTTTAAAAGATTCAAAAGATATGAAGAATCACTAAATTTTAAAATGGAATTGACAAGATAAAATTAGGTACAAGAATAGATGAAAGTTATTAAATCCCATCTTAAAATTAAAAGAAATTCTAAATAATGGAGCAACATTCTTAAGAAACAATTGAAAAATACAGAACTCTGATCTTTAATTGTTATAATCTTCGAAATGAAATAACATTCCATTAATTAAAATTAGGTTATTTCTATCTACAACTTAAAAATAAAGAGTCAATAATTTAAATGTTTTATTAAAAGTATTCAATTAATTTTATATCTTTTAATTTCATTAAGAATACTTCTTTATTTCTCCTTAGTAATAACTTCAAATTCTTAACTTTCATTTGCTTCAGATATAAAATTACCAGGCTTTTTTACAATATTAATTAATTTATCATAAAATTTTATATTAAATATGAAGAAAATAAATTAATTTATAAATTATAAAGTTAAATTTGTTATTAGTTGCTTATAGTTTAAAATTAAATAAATTTAGATTTATTTACTAATGATAGATTAATGGTGATTCATAATAAATAAATTTAAAATCTTTATTTTACCTTATTTTATACATTAAAAAACTTAAGCAAATCACAAAATAAATAAAAATAATAAAAGGATTGTATTTAATGGAATTGTTCTTTATAATTAAATTAAAAAGGTATAAATTTATATAATAAGAGAAAATTTGCTGATTTCAACTAATAATTTCCATGAAAATTCAAAAAACTTGATGAAAAATTTTAGAGGGAATTTATTTATTAAAGGATTGATTGATTCATGGATTAATATAGCATAAATAAGAGAATAATTTAAGGCTGATTCTGGATAAAGAAAATGTTTTGATTCAAGATTTTACATCAAATTCATGCATATGAGTTTAGTTTAATTTACAATATGCTAATTATTATCATTATTTCATTTTATTCTATTATATTTAGGTAAACTTAAAAATTTAAGATTGCCTTTATCATTTAAAAAGTATTTTGATTGAGTTTTACTCTTTATAGATACTTTAAAACTTGATAAATTTTAAAACTAAAGAACTATTATATAAAATATTTTTGATATACTAATAATGGGCTAAATAAAAATTGTAAAGAAAATACCCTACAAATCCCTATAATTCCTAAAAACTAAATTTGTATATACCTAATTATATTAACGTTAATGAATCTAACTCTTAAGTTATTTGAAATTTTTAAAGATATAAATAAAAAATAAAAATTGAAGGTTTACTATTATTTTTAATTTATTTTTGAATAAATTAAGTTAAAGTATAAGACATATAATTTCAGCAGTTGCTATCATTATGCTTTCTAATTTATTTATTTATTATAATTTATTAAATAATTTATTAATTATAGATTTAAAAGAAAGAGGATTTTATAAAAATTAACTCTATTTTTAATCAATTTTATTAAATAAAATAAAATTGATAATGCTAAAATAAATTTCCCTTTAGTAACTTATATGGTTCTCATTTTAAAATAATTATCTATTTTTTATATAAAAAATAAAATTCGTTAAATTTTTCATATATCAAAGATATTTTTATTTATAGTTATATTAATATACCAAATAATTCAAAAACTATTTTGTGATATTAACAAACATCAAAATGGATTTGAAGAGAATTTTCCTTTTTTATCTTTTTTTACAAAGAGAAAATAATTTACTGTTCAGAGTTAATATAGATTATGAGCTTTTAATATATTTTAATTAATAATCTTTCTTAGAATTATTGTAATTTAATTGTAATACGTTCCAAAGTTTTAATACTTAATCATTTATTTTTAAATTTCTCCTAAGGATTGCTTTATATAAAATTAAATAACAAAATTTATTTCTGCTTTGATTTATTAGCTCGCTTATAGTTCAAATCTTCGTAAAGATTTCCAATGTTTTTTATATTCAAATATAATTTTGTTAAATTGTATGTTATTAAGAAAAAAATTAATTATGATTAACATATTCCAATCTTAACTTATATCGAAATTTTAATTTATTATTAAATTAAATATTTGCAGGATTTTATTTATCCACAATCAATTATGAATATTTGCTCTTTCTTTAACTCAATACCATATATTAATTACATACCGATTAAGCTTAAAACCTTATTTAATCTTTTATTATGTATTTTTTTACTATCTAAAGCTTTTTGCTAAATTTTTTAAAGCATATTTTAATATTTTGTAATGATAATTCGATAGAATTTAGCCATTCTTAAATTAAAATTTTATTTTTTATGTATAGTGTCATTTAATAAAAGAAATATCTAAAAAAATAGCTTATTTTATAATTTTTAATTAAGATATTATTAGTTAATTAAATTTAAATTTGGATCTAAATATCTCTAATTATTTAGCTCTATATTCCTTTATAATTAACTTCTATATTTTTAATTATTTAAAATTATAAATTAAGAGATTGACTCTTTTCATTTTTTATTCTTATAGCAATTCATCTTCATAGATCTATATCAAACCACTTCTTATTTATCTTTTTAAAAATCATTTGAAATAACTAAAAAACTTGCTAATGTTTTTATTTTTGAACTATAATGATTAATTTTAATTAAAGTTAAGTCTCAAATACTTACTTGTTTATTGAAATAGTTTAGATAAAAGCCTACTAAAATTTAAATAAAATACTAATTAGTTTGAAGTACATTCTTATAATTTTTATTTAATAGCACTTCATTTATTTTATTTTTGTCTGCCTTATTAAATTAATTATATTCTTTAAGCTAATAATTCGATACATATTTTAGCTAAAATCTAAATTTTGGCTTGCTTTTTTAAATAAGCAATATAACTAATATTAGCTCACTATTTTAATCAGGTTGAGTATGTTACTTCTACAGTAAATCTGACTTCTGTTTATTCTAAAAAAGCGACACAATTTCACTACTTATTCTAAAGTTAGTTAATCTTCATAATTTTATCACACTATTTTAATTTACATCATTCTATTATATCTCAACCATTTTGACCTGAACTTTCATTTTACAAGTTTCTTAAAAAATGAAAGGAAATAATGTTTAGATAGCAATTTTAGATTATCTAATTAAAAATTACTACAAAAACATAATAGTTTGCTACTCTTTAAAATATCAATAGTAATTCTAATTATCTTCTTTCAATTACTACTACAAATAACAATGCTAACTTGCAAAAACTTTGGAATATAGCCATGTATAAGGATGGAATGCTGATTAAATGAAGAAAAAATAATAAAAATAAGATTCTTATACTATTTAATTTTTTAAACTTAAAAGACTTTTAATTTATGCAAAGGATTTTATCTTTAACTGCTAAGTTCTTTTTACTATTTAGTTTAACTTTATCAATTTATTGTCATCATACTTTTTCCTTAGAAACTAATTACCTTTTATTTCAATTTATTCTCTTTATCTTTTAGCTACAAAACATCTTAACTTAAAATGGTAAAACAAAAAATTGATAGCTAATAAAGAATAATTTTATTTTGAAAATGCTTAGAATAAATCATAAACAATTAAAGTAATTAGTTTAAAATTAAATTCATTAAATTTTTAAGAAAAATCAAAGAGGAACAATATGAAATGATTAAGCTGTAACTAATAAAGTATCTTGCTAAACTATTTAAGTTTGAGCAACTAATTTGAATATAAAATTTATTTTTTATATTTTTTAAATAATTTCATTTTTAAGTTTAGGATGCTTAATTTTTTATTTTCTCTCAGCTTTGTAATTTATAAATTAAGTCTGAATTATTTTAATTAATGAAAATTTCGAGTTAGTTGAATTTATTTCATCTGTATTTAACTTCGACTTTTGTAAATATGCCCTATTGAGTGATTTAAGATACTTCCATAAATAAAAGTGAAAAAAGCTGATTTTTTTAATTGTCAAATTTTTTAAGCATTTCTTAGCTCATATGCCAGTTTAATTTGCTTGCTTTTTATTTATTAGGTTATTCATTGCTAGAAGGAACCTAAATAGTGAATTTGGTTTAGAATTACTAATAATCTTATAAAATTAAAGAGATTAAAGTTATCAAGCAAATAAATATAGCTAGCAACACTTATAAAAAAGAAATAAAATGATGGCACAGAAATAGAGAATCAAAAATATATAATTAAAATAATTAACAATAAAGATTTTAGAAATCATGCTCTGCAAATGATAAATTAAATAAGGATTAATTTATCACTTACAACATTTTTATTGACTAACTTTCCTTTGCTTAGCATTAATCATTCAAAAAGCATCAATAATTCAGATTTTCTAATTATTCTTTATTATTGTAGTTAGAATATTTTTAGATTAAAAGTATTTATTTATTAAATAATTTATTTAGAAAATATATTTATCAAATTTTTGTTTACCTATCTCGATTCTCTTTTCAATTAAAGCTAAACATTTATTTGGTATAATTAAAAGTTAATGATAAATCATAAAATATAGTACAATTTTTTTTTTTATGACCAAAATAAATTATTTTGAGTATAATGATTAACTGATGATGCTTATTCTTAATATTGTAATAAAAGACTTTCATGCTTAAAGAAAAACATAATAAAATTTTTAATAATTTTAAGTCATCTAAACAGAAAAAAATTGTTATGACATTTTTCAATTTTAAGATAAGCTAACATTAATTAAGGAATAATAAATGAATTTTAAACTTCAAATTATTAAATTTAAATTAATTAATAATTCTTCGTTAAAAAATAATAATAGATGCCTTGCTGCTAGTAAAATTCATCTTTTTGTTTTTTTTGGCTATAAAAGCTGTGTCCATTTATTATGCTTCACTAGCTCCGACCAATTATACAGCTGTTTAAATTGAGATCCCAGCATATTAACAACTTCTTTTGGGGGCCAAGTCTTACGATCCTTCTCCTGATACAAGTTACAGTATCACATTCTAAATATATGATACTGCTTATAACTTAAATACTGAATTTTTCTCAATTATGAAGGATGTTGATAATAATTTAGGGCTCTCTTTAAATTTTTAGTCAATATCATGAGATATTAAAATATGGAGCAATGTTTTAGGCAGTGCTAAAAGTTATATGCATACATTTAACTCGATAACAAATGTAGGATACTTCTAATGAACTTTTTATCAATAAATATATAAACGCCAGCCAATAAAATTTAAATATGTTTAGGAAATTTCGGTTTAACAGCTCCTTCAGTAACATGTGTAATTTCCAATCCAAGTGAGACATTCTTTCAAGCTTTTGGGTAAACTGATACAATTTACTTGGGAGGAAAAACAGACCCTTAAGATCCTTATAATCTAGTTAATGATAATTTTGTATAAAAACTGTTATAAGTAAGATACTATCATAACTATTGGTTGACTTAGTCAGATAATGAAGAAATAGTAAAGAATTAAAATCCCTGCATATTAAGCGGATGCTGAGATACCTGCATTTGTCCTGATAAAGATTCTTGTTGCAGTTACTTAGACTTGACTTCCGATAGAACTAAACAAACAATATCAAATCCAACTACACTCTACAAAACTTTAAATGACTATTTATACGATCCATCATTTAATACTTTTTCTTTCGCTTTATCATTTTGGTTTTATCAATCAACATGTGTCAGTGCTAAAGATTATGAAATTATTTCTTTTAAAAAAGATTCAAATAATTGAATAATGATTAGTTCAGATATTTAGGCAAAAAAATTATATGTGTACAAAAAAGTAAGCGGGACATCTAAAATAAAAATCACTAATTTACAGTAGCAATGCTGGCTGTAGTATTTGAACATATGTTGCTATTACATTTTCTTTGTCTTCTCAATAACTAAGATACTGTATGGGAAGTTTTGATTTTACAGATCCAGATGTAAAGTGTGTAAATGTTTTTGATAATTAAGATTATTTTTATATAATGACTTAGACTGATTCAATTGTTATTGGAGGCTCTAATACTACCTCAAATCCTTATGATTTAACTGATTTTAGTTTCGCTGGAAATTTATTATAAGTAAGCTATTATGGAAACTAATAAATTAATGAAGAAGGAGCAGCTGATATAATAAAAAATTAAAATCCATGTGTCCTTAATGCATGCATGTCATGCACATGCCCTGACAAAGATTCTTGTTGTACAATGTAATGCCACTCTGTATGTGCAACATGTTCAAACACAGGATCAACTAGTTGTCTTTCGTGTTGACGATATTAGCATTTATCTAGTGGTATTTGTGTCTGCGATAGCAATGCATATCTCTATAGCTCATCACCTTAACAAGAGTGTAAACTTTGCTCTTCATTCACAAATTATTGCTAGAGCTGCAATGATTATACAGGAGTTTGCACATTATGTATAACTGGATATTTTCTTGGTAACGATTTTCAATGTTACCCTTGCACGAATATAGATGCTTACTGTGCGACTTGTTCAAATGGAATAATTTGTAGTTCTTGTAATAATCTTAAAAAACTTTCTTAAAATATCTGCTTAGATAATTTTATTAATACACAATAAGACAGTGATAATAACGGAGTTCGTTTAAACTGTAATACTGTATTAACTGGATGCTCATAATGCTCTTAGGATGGTACTTAATGTACTTTATGTACTTTATGTAATATGGGTATTATATACATACTGATCATACGTGTCATTCTTGTACTGATGTTCACACTGAGTGCTTAACATGTTCAAGTGGAACAGTTTGTACTTTTTGCAATCACTCTTATAAAGTTACACTAAATACATGTCAAATGAATTGCGATCCAACTCAATAAGACAGTGATAATAACGGAGTTTGATTAATCTGCAATATTACTCTTTCTAATTGCTAATAGTGCTCTTAGGATGGTACTTAATGTACAACTTGTTAGGCTGGTTATTATGTTGGAGGTGATAATTTATGCCATACATGCGTATCTATAGATCCTTTGTATTTTTCTTGCTTCAATTCAATTTTTTGTTCGTAATACATTGCTCCAAATAAACTAAATGTAAATTCTTGTCTAAATAGTTGCCCTTATACTAAATAAGATCAAGACAATGATGGAATATGCTAAAATTATAATTTAGCAATAGCTAATTGCTTTTAATGTACATAAGATGGCCTAACATGCACATAATGCGTAACAGGTTGATATTCCGGTGCTGATGGCCAATGTTATTCATGTGCTCCTAAAACTCAAAATTGCTATTCTCGTAAAAGTGCAGTAACTTTTATTGAATGCATTTTTCCTCTTTTACTGACTTCAAATACTTGCTAGAATAGTTGTCCCAACACACAGCAAGACAGTAATAACGATAGAATATGCTTAAGTTGTAATGTTGTATTTTCTAATTGCCTTTAATGCACTCAAAATGGATTAGCTTGCACTTTATGTAATGGAATAAGCTATTTAGAAGCAGATAATTAGTGCTATCTTTGTACAACTATAAATTCATAATGCTTAACCTGTTCAATCGGAAATATATGTAATTCATGCTCTAATCCTTATAAACTCACTTCAAATACTTGCTAGCTATCCTGCATTGTGACTTAATAAGACATCGATTCTGATGGGATTTGCGCAAATTGCAATGTAGCACTATCTAACTGTTTGGAATGCAATTAGAATGGCTTATAATGTACACTATGCTAAAACGGATATTATCTTGGAGGAGACAATTTATGCCATCCATGTTCAACAATTGATCCCTAATGTGCAGCATGCCCTAGTTCGACAGTTTGTACTTCTTGTAATAATCCTAAGAAACTTACATCTAATTCATGCTAAGATCATTGTCTTAATACTTAGCAAGATATTGATAATAATTTAATTTGCTAAAATTGCAACCTTGCTCTTCCTAATTGTATACAATGTACTGAAGATGGCCTTTAATGCACGTAGTGTAATACAGGATACTGGTTAGGAGGAGATAATTTATGCTATAGCTGCACATAAATTGATTTGCAATGTTCATCTTGCTTAAATTAGACAATTTGTACATCTTGCAACAATCCTTACAAGCTTAGTCTTAACTCTTGCTAATCACACTGCGCTCCTATAACTTAAGATAGTGACAACGATAGAATATGTCTTCCTTG
This sequence comes from Loxodes magnus, assembly GCA_946699065.1. Taxonomy (NCBI): domain Eukaryota; phylum Ciliophora; class Karyorelictea; order Loxodida; family Loxodidae; genus Loxodes; species Loxodes magnus. The sequence goes on from CAMPDV010007794.1 coordinate 15,161, forward strand.
CACTTAAATTTCAAATCTTTAAAATTGCTTATAATGCAATGAACTAGGTAATCAGTGTACTTTATGTAAATCAGATTATTTCATTGGTTTAGATTTTTACTGCCACCCTTGTGATTAAAGAGATTAAACATGCTCTAATTGCTTTGACGAGACTACATGCAATTGTTCTAGATCTCTAGGAAACTGCTAATAATGTGATTTGAGTAGAACAGCTTGTGTTCAATGTGATTAATCGTGATATTTACTAAACGGTTTATGCGTTTCAAGTTGTCCTTAATAATATTTTATAAGAAACCAATCCTGCATAGCCTGTAGCTAGCTTTGCTAATCTTGCTTTGGGGAATAAAATAGTTAGTGCAATTCTTGTATTTCAAGCACTTATAAATACAATACCTCATGCTTTGCTGACTGTCCTGTTAAAACTTCAAAGTACACACCAAATTACGTTTGTGTTGACTGTTAAGAAGGATGCCAATCCTGTTTAGAAAACGAATACTAAACCTGCCTAGAGTGCTAAAATGAGTACTATTTATATAAAGCTGCTAATAATTGCACTAAAAAATGCTCTTCATTAGGTTAATATTTTAATGATCCTCAAACTAAATCTTGCGTATAATGTCCATAATTTTGTGAATAATGCAAAAATTAAAATTTGTGCTTGAAATGTATTGAAGGTAAGCTATTATAGTAATAAAATCTAATATAAACTTGCCTAGATGCTTGTCCTTAAGGTTACTACGAAGTTTCCCAAAATATGACTTGCCAAGCATGTAACAAAGTATGTAAAACTTGCACAGCGTAAACAAATATGGATTGTATAGAATGTAGTGATAACTACGAATTTAAAAATGGAGGATGCTTTCCTATATGTAGCTCAGATGAGTTTTTCGATGGTAATGATTGCTAAAAATGTATGGACAACTGTGCTTTATGTTAAAATAGCACTGAATGTACATTGTGCAAAATCTAATTCGTTTATTAAAATCAATCTTGCCTGGAATGCCCTTAAGATTCAACTTATAAAAATGGATAGTGCTGATATTAAGAATGTGAGAAAGGTTAATTCTTATAAAATCAAAAATGTTATCCTTGCATGGATAACTGTGAGCAATGCGAAAATAGTGACTCTTGCTAAAATTGTGCATAAGACTACATCTACTTTTAATCTTAATGTGTTTACTCTCTCTGCCCTGCTTCTTATTACTATAGCGAAGAATAAAAATAGTGCAGTTTGCATTGTTCAGACTCTTGTTACGAGTGTCTTCTAGCTGCTGATATATGTGTTTCATGTTCTTAGGATAAAGTTCTAACTGATTAGTATACTTGTGCTGGATAATATTCTATGATTCCTACTTCTCTTGATGATTTAAATCTTACGTTAGAAGAAAAGCAATAAATATAAACGATGAGCAGTAGTCAATCTAATGTAGATATTATTTCCTAATTAGGAACAGCGCTAGCTATTATATCATCAAGTGGTGGTACAAATGGAATTGAACAAGCTTGGAATGTAATGGGGCTGCAGCAAATGATAATGATAAATGGATTAATTAATGTTAACAAGCCAAATAATGTAGTTGGGTATTATTTAACAACTTAAAGAAAAAGCTACTATGTAAAAGAAATTCAAGACGAAGCTTAAAACACCTTTATAGTTGAAAATGTAAATCAAGGAAAAAACAGCTCAGACTCTTAGAAAAACTAGACATTAAGAAGTACCAATTAAAGGAAAATGTAGGCTAGATTATTAAAAAGTTAAATAGACGAAAGAGGATAATTTTTACTTTCGGTAGTAGGATACTATCAAACCTCTTTTGTAACAAATTCTTTTGAAGAGATAATAAAATTACTAATTTTAATATTGCTTTATCCTTTCATGATCCTACTAACTAAAATAAACAAATGCACATTTTTCTGTAACAAGCTAAGAAATCATTTTTAATATTCAGCATTTCTTAGGTTAACTCTTCTAAATACTATTGGATTTTCTATTTCTCTTCTAATTTAGCTAGATTTTAGAGATACAACTTATAACGATCCATGACTATGATTCAACAGAGTAGCTGCAGCTTTAACACTGGTAAGATTATTATATAGATACTTTAATTTGTATTTTTAGCTTTTATAATTGTAAAGGCTCATCAGTATGTATAACTACGCGATTCTCACTTCACAAATGAGTAGACAATAGAAAAAGTAAAATAGAAGTATGCAACTCTATTTTGCGAATTTAAAGAAGATGGAAAGTTTATAACTTACATGTATTATCCTCTGTATATCCTTAGACGACTAATTTGTGCAACTATCATAATTCTTCTTATGGATTACCCAGAATATCAGCTAACTTTTTTAATTGGTACTTGTGTAATCTAGCTTGCATACATATTAAAATTCAGGCCATTTTTAAGAAAAATGGATATGATTATAAACGTATTTAACGAAATAGTTCTGACAGCTATTTTTTCACTTAACATAATATTTTACATAAAATACAAAGATCCAGCTCAATAATTAAACGGATAATATGACTTAGTAGGATAAGCGATGATATTTATAATATACGTGCTGCTTCTTCTAAACTATGCCTGTCTTATCTTTTTAATTTATAGGAAAATAAAGTTGCTTTGCTAAAAGGTTAAATAGATTAGAGATAGAATAAAACTTTAAAATCAAGATGAAGAAAATTCTCTCTTTGTTGTTAGCTTCTTGGATAAAATCAAATTCTCAAGAGCTGAAAAGATGCCTACTTATAAAAGAATAGTTGACTTCTTATTTAGTAAGGAAAATAAGTTATACTTTTCAGCTAAAAACTACTTTAATCACTAGAAAGAAATCCAGAATATTCTAAGAAGCAAAAATTAAGAAATTATGAATAAGATACAAAAAGAATATGCTAACAATAATGAAAAGTATTAGAAATCTTAGGTTGTTGCCCTTAGTTAAATTTAATCTATAGTTCCGATCCCCGAAATAATAGTATAAGAAAAAGATCAAAGTAAAATGAAATAAAAGGAAAAACCAAAAGTTATAGCAAAGTTCTAGAAGTATTCAAAACTTGACAGTACTAATGCAATGGCAAGCACAGAAGAAACTTGAAGAGAATCTACAACGTAAAGTTAAATTACTGCTAAAATAGTATAAGAATAACAGATCTAAGAAAAGGAAAAGACGGTATCGCATTATGACATATAGAAAATATCTAGGCTGGTTAAATAATCAAGATTAGACGTTCTAATGCTACATTTTATCAACGATAATTTAATTAAAATTATATAAAAAAATGTGAAATAAGATATTTTAGCTAAAAAGAAAGGCAAATAGCAAACTTTTTGGAGCAACCCTTACCAGGAGTAAAGACCAAACTAGTTAAAAAATGAAAATTAATAAAAGATTTAGAATATCTTAGTTCAAAATTAGCGGCAATAAATTTATACAAGTAATAGTTAAAACATAACTCCAGTAAGATAAAAGCTAAAAGAAAAAACATAAAAATTATAAAAAGAACTAAAAAAAGATCAAAGCAAATTAAATAAATCTAAGTCAAAAAGAATGTTAGATAATTCTTTTGAAGAGGCAATAAATGTAAGCTTTTCTAATATAGACTGGCGAAGAAGAAGTTGAAGAACCAACTTTTTCATAAATAGGAAAAAAATTTCCTGTTTAGTCAAGAGAATCGAGAAAAGGAGCTCCTTGGTAAAGATACTAAGTTAAAATAAGAGATAATTCTTTAGATAATTCAAAGTCAGTAAGTTTTTATTTCAGATAAATAAGAGTAAAAAGAAAGTAAAAGAATTCCCTAAAATTAAGAACTTTGATTTTGAAAAAGTAAGTGAGAAGAAATATAACTTTGATGCTCTTAAAGAGTCAATGAAAAGAAATAAATAGCTTTGATTATTGATTCAAAATTTTAAGTAATTCTTATTTTGATATATCTAATTCAACTTTTCTTATTTAATTACCAAGAAATTTTAAAAATTTTATACAATTTTTAATTTTAATTTAAATAATTTAAAATAAATCTTTAGCAATATTTCTAATTTTTTAGAGCAAACAAAAAAGAAAGGTTCTATTTATAATTCAAAACATAATAATAATTATTATTAATTAGGTGACTCTACCTTTAAGGGTTGACATGGATTATTAAAAATTATAATTTCAGTATTAATATTTATATTTATATCCTTATGAAATGAACAATCATGCTTTTAAAAATATAAGCAATATTTAAATCTAAATTTTAAGCATAAAAAATAATTGTCCAGTTCTTTTTCCTTCAAAGGAAAAATTATTTATTGAAAAAAGAAAGAAATAAATTTTACTTAATCAGAGTTTTATAGTTAAATCATGCTTTTTTAAATTCTATAAATAAGATTTTAAACAATTAAAGAAATTCTTATAATATGGGATCATGAAGTTTATTAATAGCTCTTATTATGAAGATATTTAGGAATTCTATTTGTCATTCTGAAAAATTAAATTATATTTAAAGATTTTATTTACACTTAGTTAAATGTTAAGACATTGTAATTTTATTTGCTTGAATTTTTCTTTGTTTTACTATTTTTTAATTTAAGAATATACTTTTGCTTATGATTATTTAAGTTCAACTTTATTATATCTAAATAAAATAATTTTTATCTTTCATCTTTACTGCTTATATTAAGCTTTATTTGATTTTATTAAGTTCCAAGTGTTTTAAATTAAGTTAATTTAATAAATTAAAATCCAAGTAGACCGTCTTAGGTTTTCAAGCTTCTTACAAATTAAGTTTTATTTGAATATATTAGTTTATAATAATATCTCATTGTTAATTATAAATCCAAAATACATTAGTATTTAATTTAATTTAATAAAATATTGATAGAATCAGATTATATTTGCAAAATGTTGGTAGTTATTTTTAATTTCTCTATATAAAATAAGCTAATAATAAAAATTTAAAATTAGTTAGCGTTTATTAATATTCAAAATTGTTTATTCTTCTTTTTATTCCTTCAATTAATTCTTATTATCATTTTTTAATTTTATTTATATGGAAAGGCTAAGGCTTTAATTATATATATTTCCTTATAATTTAAAAATAAATTAAAATAGCTATATATTATATGCATAGCTTTACCTAAGCATACTTATTTAAATCTAATCTCAGATAGAAAATGTTTTAAAATTAAAAGCTTTATAATTAAATTAAATGAGCTTAAGAAATAAATTTAAATGAGATTAATTTAAATAGAAATAAGAAAATAAAGAAATAATCTAAATAATCAGATATCGATATAAGATATAAGATATAGGAGAATAACTAGGCTTGTCATGCATGCAAAGATATTCTTGCTATAATCATAAGATATTAAATTAATTTTAGAAAACACTTTTAATCAGATAAATCTTATTTTATTGCGTTTAGAAGAAAATAAGTGAAATTTATCTAGCAAATCTAAATAAAGCAAAGAATTAAAAGATTAAATTTTTTGAATTAAAAGAGATGAAATGATTTTGTAAATTCAAAGATTCAGAAATATTTTCTAAATATTCCAGAAAAGATAAAGAAAGAAATCATTTCGCTTTTTAAATTAAATTGAAAGAATGGCATTGAAAAATTTAGAATGTACTTTAAACTATCATATCAATTACTTGAGCAATCGAAAAATCAACTAAATCTAAACGAAGCTAAATGGTTTAAGATTGAAATAAAAAGGTAAAATAAAAATATAATTAAATTCTACATCAAGCTAAAAAATAAATTTAATGCTTTTAAGATATAAATTAAAATAAATACCAAAATTCCAAGGATTTAAATTGTTTATGAATTAAATAAGAATCTTAAGTTCTAGTTACTTTTTTTATTTACCTGATATAATAGCAGCAATAATTTAAAATAAAATAAAGATTAAAGCTAATATTTTAATTTTATAAGTTTAATATTAGCTAGTTTGATTAGCCAATATCTTTAATTATAACCATAATAAAATATTTGTGTATCTTAATAAATCACTTAAATTTAATTAAAACAATCTATCTAATTAATATTAATTATTTCATAGACTTTTAATATATTTATATTTTACTACTGAGACTAAGCCAGGCTATAAGCTTTTCTTATTTACAGTTTATTTAAAATTTTTAAATTCTTGCTCAATATTTTTAAATTATTCTAAAGAATCTATATTAATCATCTTTTATTTTATTTATGCTATTTAAGTAAATTTTTTATAAAAGCTTTATCAATTGTCAGGTAAGGGTACATTTTAGCTAAAACCTATTTAAATTTGATACATAAAGAAAAGTTATAGTAAGCTTAGTTCTTAAGTTTACTATTTTAAATAATTAAGTTGAAAGCAACTTTACTAATAATAGAGTTATCTCTATTTTTTAAGATACTAATCTCACGCTATACATAATTAATAGATAGTTAAATTTAATATATCACATAAAATAAATTAAAATCTCTTATTTATAGCCAAAACCAATATTTTATAGAAGTTTCATTATAATAATAATAAAATTGTAGTGTTGTTGTAATATCTTCCTTGTAAGTTTAAAATTTCAATTATTTTAAAGATTTGCATAATTTATCCTTATAATTATATTATATAAGATCCTTTAATATATTTATATATTATTTATAATAAATCAGGTATTTTAATTAGAAAATATTATATATCTGTATAATTTCTAAATTTAAATTTATGTTTGCTCTTTGATTATATTAATAAAGTGCTAAATTAGATGTTTTGAGATTTTATTAGAATTAAGTGTGACTATTATAATTTCATTTAAATGATTACAATTCACAGCTTCTTAATTTAATATATAAAATTAGTGATTTGAATAGAATTAAGACTAATGCTTAGTATTATGTTTTTGAACTTTTATTATTTATAAATCAAGTTTCTGAACCATTAACCTCAGATTGTTAGAATTTAAATTACATTTGTATATTATACACTTATTCATAATATTAACAAAATTGTGATACCTCTGTAAATTAAAATATAAAGGTGATGCTATTATTATTATTTAATAAAAAGAGTCAATATAAGTATGGCTTTATTTATAGATTATAATAGATTAACAAAATTTAGTCCATTTTCAACTAACTAGAGTTATAATTTCCTTATTAATCACTTTTATAAATTTATTCTTTAGTTATATTTAAAACATTTAACTTACTTTAAGTTTTGAAATATCTAAATATTTATAGAATTTAGTTTATTTTATCTAAATAAAGGATCAATAAATTCTAACCTTATTTAATATGACTTAGTTTTGTAAAAGAATGCTAAGAAATTTAATAATTCTTAAATAAATAATTAAAGAATTGCTAAAAAGCTAGAAATTAGCAATATTAGATAATTCTGTTAAATCATAATAATAAGACTAATATTCTGCAGCAATAAGCAATCATTATAAAATATTTGCTTCTTTAATAAATTATTACTTTATTATTTTACTTTAGCTAATGCTGCAACCTATTTAAATAAAATAGCTTTATTATTAAAATGACAAACTTAAGAAAAGATTGAAGATATGAATCTTTGGACTAGAAATAAAGGATAAGCTAAAGACTTTTAAATAAGCTTATTAAATGATAATGAAGAAAAAAGATAGAATATTTGTAATAAAAATAGCAGTTATTATTAAATAATTATATTAAAAATTACTAATTTAAAAATAGCACTACTATGCTTTCTCTTTATATTAAATCTCTTAATTATCATAAGATCTCTATCTTCCTTTTTTTATTTACTTTATTAGCTAAATAAAATCAGTACTTTATACTAATTATAATTATAATTCATTATTATTGAAAGATTAAAGGATTATGCTTAGCACTGCTAAATAATAGTATCTAGCAAAGGAAAATTCAAAAAGCTAATATCTTTTAGTCTTAAAATATATCAGAAGAAATTCTCTTTGCAAATCTTTATAGGAACAAAAGCAATAGAAGTCAATTAAATCTTTATAAGAAGACCTTATACAATAAAAAGGATGCAAAAAGAAAATTTTAGGATGGAATGTCCAGCGGAATTAATTTAAATTTATAAAAGTTAGTTTATATATTAAAGATAACATCTAAAATTTGTGGTGAATTAGCAAGATAAATTAAATATAGATAAATATTTAAAAGAGAACTTCGCTATTTTTAATTGTTTAAAAAATAATTAGCTTTACTCTATAAATTACAATACTTTAATACACATTTTAAAAGATTCAAAAGATATGAAGAATCACTAAATTTTAAAATGGAATTGACAAGATAAAATTAGGTACAAGAATAGATGAAAGTTATTAAATCCCATCTTAAAATTAAAAGAAATTCTAAATAATGGAGCAACATTCTTAAGAAACAATTGAAAAATACAGAACTCTGATCTTTAATTGTTATAATCTTCGAAATGAAATAACATTCCATTAATTAAAATTAGGTTATTTCTATCTACAACTTAAAAATAAAGAGTCAATAATTTAAATGTTTTATTAAAAGTATTCAATTAATTTTATATCTTTTAATTTCATTAAGAATACTTCTTTATTTCTCCTTAGTAATAACTTCAAATTCTTAACTTTCATTTGCTTCAGATATAAAATTACCAGGCTTTTTTACAATATTAATTAATTTATCATAAAATTTTATATTAAATATGAAGAAAATAAATTAATTTATAAATTATAAAGTTAAATTTGTTATTAGTTGCTTATAGTTTAAAATTAAATAAATTTAGATTTATTTACTAATGATAGATTAATGGTGATTCATAATAAATAAATTTAAAATCTTTATTTTATCTTATTTTATACATTAAAAAACTTAAGCAAATCACAAAATAAATAAAAATAATAAAAGGCTTGCATTTAATGGAATTGTTCTTTATAATTAAATTAAAAAGGTATAAATTTATATAATAAGAGAAAATTTGCTGATTTCAACTAATAATTTCCATGAAAATTCAAAAAACTTGATGAAAAATTTTAGAGGGAATTTATTTATTAAAGGATTGATTGATTCATGGATTAATATAGCATAAATAAGAGAATAATTTAAGGCTGATTCTGGATAAAGAAAATGTTTTGATTCAAGATTTTACATCAAATTCATGCATATGAGTTTAGTTTAATTTACAACATGCTAATTATTATCATTATTTCATTTTATTCTATTATATTTAGGTAAACTGAAAAATTTAAGATTGTCTTTATCATTTAAAAAGTATTTTGATTGAGTTTTACTTTTTATAGATACTTTAAAACTAAAGAACTATTATATAAAATATTTTTGATATACTAATAATGGGCTAAATAAAAATTGTAAAGAAAATACCCTACAAATCCCTATAATTCCTAAAAACTAAATTTGTATATACCTAATTATATTAACGTTAATGAATCTAACTCTTAAGTTATTTGAAATTTTTAAAGATATAAATAAAAAATAAAAATTGAAGGTTTACTATTATTTTTAATTTATTTTTGAATAAATTAAGTTAAAGTATAAGACATATAATTTCAGCAGTTGCTATCATTATGCTTTCTAATTTATTTATTTATTTATTATAATTTATTAAATAATTTATTAATTATAGATTTAAAAGAAAGAGGATTTTATAAAAATTAACTCTATTTTTAATCAATTTTATTAAATAAAATAGAATTGATAATGCTAAAATAAATTTCCCTTTAGTAACTTATATGGTTCTCATTTTAAAATAATTATCTATTTTTTATATAAAAAATAAAATTCGTTAAATTTTTCATATATCAAAGATATTTTTATTTATAGTTATATTAATATACCAAATAATTCAAAAACTATTTTTTGATATTAACAAACATCAAAATGGATTTGAAGAGAATTTTCCTTTTTTATCTTTTTTTACAAAGAGAAAATAATTTACTGTTCAGAGTTAATATAGATTATGAGCTTTTAATATATTTTAATTAATAATCTTTCTTAGAATTATTGTAATTTAATTGTAATACGTTCCAAAGTTTTAATACTTAATCATTTATTTTTAAATTTCTCCTAAGGATTGCTTTATATAAAATTAAATCACAAAATTTATTTCTGCTTTGATTTATTAGCTCGCTTATAGTTCAAATCTTCGTAAAGATTTCCAATGTTTTTTATATTCAAATATAATTTTGTTAAATTGTATGTTATTAAGAAAAAAATTAATTATGATTAACATATTCCAATCTTAACTTATATCGAAATTTTAATTTATTATTAAATTAAATATTTGCAGGATTTTATTTATCCACAATCAATTATGAATATTTGCTCTTTCTTTAACTCAATACCATATATTAATTACATACCGATTAAGCTTAAAACCTTATTTAATCTTTTATTATGTATTTTTTTACTATCTAAAACTTTTTGCTAAATTTTTTAAAGCATATTTTAATATTTTGTAATGATAATTCGATAGAATTTAGCCGTCCTTAAATTAAAATTTTAAATTTTTTATGTATAGTGTCATTTAATAAAAGAAAAATCTAAAAAATAGCTTATTTTATAATTTTTAATTAAGATATTATTAGTTAATTAAATTTAAATTTGGATATAAATATCTCTAATTATTTAGCTCTATATTCCTTTATAATTAACTTCTATATTTTTAATTATTTAAAATTATAAATTAAGAGATTTATTCTTTTCATTTTTTATTCTTATAGCAATTCATCTTCATAGATCTATATCAAACCACTTCTTATTTATCTTTTTAAAAAATCATTTGAAATAACTAAAAAACTTGCTAATGTTTTTATTTTTGAACTATAATGATTAATTTTAATTAAAGTTATGTCTCAAATACTTACTTGTTTATTGTAATAGTTTAGATAAAAGCCTACTAAAATTTAAATAAAATACTAATTAGTTTGAGGTACATTCTTATAATTTTGATTTAATAGCACTTCATTTATTTTATTTTTGTCTGCCTTATTAAATTAATTATATTCTTTAAGCTAATAATTCGATACATATTTTAGCTAAAATCTAAATTTTGGCTTGCTTTTTTAAATAAGCTTTATAACTAATATTAGCTCACTATTTTAATCAGGTTGAGTATGTTACTTCTACAGTAAATCTGACTTCTGTTTATTCTAAAAAAGCGACACAATTTCACTACTTATTCTAAAGTTAGTTAATCTTCATAATTTTATCACACTATTTTAATTTACATCATTCTATTATATCTCAACCATTTTGACCTGAACTTTCATTTTACAAGTTTCTTAAAAAATGAAAGGAAATAATGTTTAGATAGCAATTTTAGATTATCTAATTAAAAATTACTACAAAAACATAATAGTTTGCTACTCTTTAAAATATCAATAGTAATTCTAATTATCTTCTTTCAATTACTACTACAAATAACAATGCTAACTTGCAAAAACTTTGGAATATAGCCATGTATAAGGATGGAATGCTGATTAAATGAAGAAAAAATAATAAAAATAAGATTCTTATACTATTTAATTTTTTAAACTTAAAAGACTTTTAATTTATGCAAAGGATTTTATCTTTAACTGCTAAGTTCTTTTTACTATTTAGTTTAACTTTATCAATTTATTGTCATCATACTTTTTCCTTAGAAACTAATTACCTTTTATTTCAATTTATTCTCTTTATCTTTTAGCTACAAAACATCTTAACTTAAAATGGTAAAACAAAAAATTGATAGCTAATAAAGAATAATTTTATTTTGAAAATGCTTAGAATAAATCATAAACAATTAAAGTAATTAGTTTAAAATTAAATTCATTAAATTTTTAAGAAAAATCAAAGAGGAACAATATGAAATGATTAAGCTGTAACTAATAAAGTATCTTGCTAAACTATTTAAGTTTGAGCAACTAATTTGAATATAAAATTTATTTTTAATATTTTTTAAATAATTTCATTTTTAAGTTTAGGATGCTTAATTTTTTATTTTCTCTCAGCTTTGTAGTTTATAAATTAAGTCTGAATTATTTTAATTAATGAAAATTTCGAGTTAGTTGAATTTATTTCATCTGTATTTAACTTCGACTTTTGTAAATATGCCCTATTGAGTGATTTAAGATACTTCCATAAATAAAAGTGAAAAAAGCTGATTTTTTTAATTGTCAAATTTTTTAAGCATTTCTTAGCTCATATGCCAGTTTAATTTGCTTGCTTTTTATTTATTAGGTTATTCATTGCTAGAAGGAACCTAAATAGTGAATTTGGTTTAGAATTACTAATAATCTTATAAAATTAAAGAGATTAAAGTTATCAAGCAAATAAATATAGCTAGTAACACTTATAAAAAAGAAATAAAATGATGGTACAGAAATAGAGAATCAAAAATATATAATTAAAATAATTAACAATAAAGATTTTAGAAATCATGCTCTGCAAATGATAAATTAAATAAGGATTAATTTATCACTTACAACATTTTTATTGTCTAACTTTCCTTTGCTTAGCATTAATCATTCAAAAAGCATCAATAATTCAGATTTTCTAATTATTTTTTATTATTGTAGTTAGAATATTTTTAGATTAAAAGTATTTATTTATTAAATAATTTATTTAGAAAATATATTTATCAAATTTTTGTTTACCTATCTCGATTCTCTTTTCAATTAAAGCTAAACATTTATTTGGTATAATTAAAAGTTAATGATAAATCATAAAATATAGTACAATTTTTTTTTTTAATGACCAAAATAAATTATTTTGAGTATAATGATTAACTGATGATGCTTATTCTTAATATTGTAATAAAAGACTTTCATGCTTAAAGAAAAACATAATAAAATTTTTAATAATTTTAAGTCATCTAAACAGAAAAAAACTGTTATGACATTTTTCAATTTTAAGATAAGCTAACATTAATTAAGGAATAATAAATGAATTTTAAACTTCAAATTATTAAATTTAAATTAATTAATAATTCTTCGTTAAAAAATAATAATAGATGCCTTGCTGCTAGTAAAATTCATCTTTTTGTTTTTTTTGGCTATAAAAGCTGTGTCCATTTATTATGCTTCACTAGCTCCGACCAATTATACAGCTGTTTAAATTGAGATCCCAGCATATTAACAACTTCTTTTGGGGGCCAAGTCTTACGATCCTTCTCCTGATACAAGTTACAGTATCACATTCTAAATATATGATACTGCTTATAACTTAAATACTGAATTTTTCTCAATTATGAAGGATGTTGATAATAATTTAGGGCTCTCTTTAAATTTTTAGTCAATATCATGAGATATTAAAATATGGAGCAATGTTTTAGGCAGTGCTAAAAGTTATATGCATACATTTAACTCGATAACAAATGTAGGATACTTCTAATGAACTTTTTATCAATAAATATATAAACGCCAGCCAATAAAATTTAAATATGTTTAGGAAATTTCGGTTTAACAGCTCCTTCAGTAACATGTGTAATTTCCAATCCAAGTGAGACATTCTTTCAAGCTTTTGGGTAAACTGATACAATTTACTTGGGAGGAAAAACAGACCCTTAAGATCCTTATAATCTAGTTAATGATAATTTTGTATAAAAACTGTTATAAGTAAGATACTATCATAACTATTGGTTGACTTAGTCAGATAATGAAGAAATAGTAAAGAATTAAAATCCCTGCATATTAAGCGGATGCTGAGATACCTGCATTTGTCCTGATAAAGATTCTTGTTGCAGTTACTTAGACTTGACTTCCGATAGAACTAAACAAACAATATCAAATCCAACTACACTCTACAAAACTTTAAATGACTATTTATACGATCCATCATTTAATACTTTTTCTTTCGCTTTATCATTTTGGTTTTATCAATCAACATGTGTCAGTGCTAAAGATTATGAAATTATTTCTTTTAAAAAAGATTCAAATAATTGAATAATGATTAGTTCAGATATTTAGGCAAAAAAATTATATGTGTACAAAAAAGTAAGCGGGACATCTAAAATAAAAATCACTAATTTACAGTAGCAATGCTGGCTGTAGTATTTGAACATATGTTGCTATTACATTTTCTTTGTCTTCTCAATAACTAAGATACTGTATGGGAAGTTTTGATTTTACAGATCCAGATGTAAAGTGTGTAAATGTTTTTGATAATTAAGATTATTTTTATATAATGACTTAGACTGATTCAATTGTTATTGGAGGCTCTAATACTACCTCAAATCCTTATGATTTAACTGATTTTAGTTTCGCTGGAAATTTATTATAAGTAAGCTATTATGGAAACTAATAAATTAATGAAGAAGGAGCAGCTGATATAATAAAAAATTAAAATCCATGTGTCCTTAATGCATGCATGTCATGCACATGCCCTGACAAAGATTCTTGTTGTACAATGTAATGCCACTCTGTATGTGCAACATGTTCAAACACAGGATCAACTAGTTGTCTTTCGTGTTGACGATATTAGCATTTATCTAGTGGTATTTGTGTCTGCGATAGCAATGCATATCTCTATAGCTCATCACCTTAACAAGAGTGTAAACTTTGCTCTTCATTCACAAATTATTGCTAGAGCTGCAATGATTATACAGGAGTTTGCACATTATGTATAACTGGATATTTTCTTGGTAACGATTTTCAATGTTACCCTTGCACGAATATAGATGCTTACTGTGCGACTTGTTCAAATGGAATAATTTGTAGTTCTTGTAATAATCTTAAAAAACTTTCTTAAAATATCTGCTTAGATAATTTTATTAATACACAATAAGACAGTGATAATAACGGAGTTCGTTTTAAACTGTAATACTGTACTAACTGGATGCTCATAATGCTCTTAGGATGGTACTTAATGTACTTTATGTACTTTATGTAATATGGGTATTATATACATACTGATCATACGTGTCATTCTTGTACTGATGTTCACACTGAGTGCTTAACATGTTCAAGTGGAACAGTTTGTACTTTTTGCAATCACTCTTATAAAGTTACACTAAATACATGTCAAATGAATTGCGATCCAACTCAATAAGACAGTGATAATAACGGAGTTTGATTAATCTGCAATATTACTCTTTCTAATTGCTAATAGTGCTCTTAGGATGGTACTTAATGTACAACTTGTTAGGCTGGTTATTATGTTGGAGGTGATAATTTATGCCATACATGCGTATCTATAGATCCTTTGTATTTTTCTTGCTTCAATTCAATCTTTTGTTCGTAATACATTGCTCCAAATAAACTAAATGTAAATTCTTGTCTAAATAGTTGCCCTTATACTAAATAAGATCAAGACAATGATGGAATATGCTAAAATTATAATTTAGCAATAGCTAATTGCTTTTAATGTACATAAGATGGCCTAACATGCACATAATGCGTAACAGGTTGATATTCCGGTGCTGATGGCCAATGTTATTCATGTGCTCCTAAAACTCAAAATTGCTATTCTCGTAAAAGTGCAGTAACTTTTATTGAATGCATTTTTCCTCTTTTACTGACTTCAAATACTTGCTAGAATAGTTGTCCCAACACACAGCAAGACAGTAATAACGATAGAATATGCTTAAGTTGTAATGCTGTATTTTCTAATTGCCTTTAATGCACTCAAAATGGATTAGCTTGCACTTTATGTAATGGAATAAGCTATTTAGAAGCAGATAATTAGTGCTATCTTTGTACAACTATAAATTCATAATGCTTAACCTGTTCAATCGGAAATATATGTAATTCATGCTCTAATCCTTATAAACTCACTTCAAATACTTGCTAGCTATCCTGCATTGTGACTTAATAAGACATCGATTCTGATGGGATTTGCGCAAATTGCAATGTAGCACTATCTAACTGTTTGGAATGCAATTAGAATGGCTTATAATGTACACTATGCTAAAACGGATATTATCTTGGAGGAGACAATTTATGTCATCCATGTTCAACAATTGATCCCTAATGTGCAGCATGCCCTAGTTCGACAGTTTGTACTTCTTGTAATAATCCTAAGAAACTTACATCTAATTCATGCTAAGATCATTGTCTTAATACTTAGCAAGATATTGATAATAATTTAATTTGCTAAAATTGCAACCTTGCTCTTCCTAATTGTATACAATGTACTGAAGATGGCCTTTAATGCACGTAGTGTAATACAGGATACTGGTTAGGAGGAGATAATTTATGCTATAGCTGCACATAAATTGATTTGCAATGTTCATCTTGCTTAAATTAGACAATTTGTACATCTTGCAACAATCCTTACAAGCTTAGTCTTAACTCTTGCTAATCACACTGCGCTCCTATAACTTAAGATAGTGACAACGATAGAATATGTCTTCCTTGCACTTAAATTTCAAATCTTTAAAATTGCTTATAATGCAATGAACTAGGTAATCAGTGTACTTTATGTAAATCAGATTATTTCATTGGTTTAGATTTTTACTGCCACCCTTGTGATTAAAGAGATTAAACATGCTCTAATTGCTTTGACGAGACTACATGCAATTGTTCTAGATCTCTAGGAAACTGCTAATAATGTGATTTGAGTAGAACAGCTTGTGTTCAATGTGATTAATCGTGATATTTACTAAACGGTTTATGCGTTTCAAGTTGTCCTTAATAATATTTTATAAGAAACCAATCCTGCATAGCCTGTAGCTAGCTTTGCTAATCTTGCTTTGGGGAATAAAATAGTTAGTGCAATTCTTGTATTTCAAGCACTTATAAATACAATACCTCATGCTTTGCTGACTGTCCTGTTAAAACTTCAAAGTACACACCAAATTACGTTTGTGTTGACTGTTAAGAAGGATGCCAATCCTGTTTAGAAAACGAATACTAAACCTGCCTAGAGTGCTAAAATGAGTACTATTTATATAAAGCTGCTAATAATTGCACTAAAAAATGCTCTTCATTAGGTTAATATTTTAATGATCCTCAAACTAAATCTTGCGTATAATGTCCATAATTTTGTGAATAATGCAAAAATTAAAATTTGTGCTTGAAATGTATTGAAGGTAAGCTATTATAGTAATAAAATCTAATATAAACTTGCCTAGATGCTTGTCCTTAAGGTTACTACGAAGTTTCCCAAAATATGACTTGCCAAGCATGTAACAAAGTATGTAAAACTTGCACAGCGTAAACAAATATGGATTGTATAGAATGTAGTGATAACTACGAATTTAAAAATGGAGGATGCTTTCCTATATGTAGCTCAGATGAGTTTTTCGATGGTAATGATTGCTAAAAATGTATGGACAACTGTGCTTTATGTTAAAATAGCACTGAATGTACATTGTGCAAAATCTAATTCGTTTATTAAAATCAATCTTGCCTGGAATGCCCTTAAGATTCAACTTATAAAAATGGATAGTGCTGATATTAAGAATGTGAGAAAGGTTAATTCTTATAAAATCAAAAATGTTATCCTTGCATGGATAACTGTGAGCAATGCGAAAATAGTGACTCTTGCTAAAATTGTGCAT
>CAMPDV010007795.1:0-28559 GCA_946699065.1 Loxodes magnus
TACCTAACTCAGACTCTTTTACTTGCCTTTCTACTTCACTTTTCTTAGAAATCTTATCTCTCTTTCTCATTTTCTATTATTACTTTCAATTACCTAACTCAGACTCTTTTACTTGCTATTCTACTTTACTTTTCTTAGAAATCTTATCTCTCTTTCTCATTTTCTATTATTACTTTCAATTACCTAACTCTGACTCTTTTACTTGCCTTTCTACTTTACTTTTCTTAGAAATCTTATCTCTCTTTCTCATTTTCTATTATTACTTTAAATTACCTAACTCAGACTCTTTTACTTGCCTTTTTACTTTACTTTTCTTAGAAATCTTATCTCTCTTTCTCATTTTCTATTATTACTTTCAATTACCTAACTCAGACTCTTTTACTTGCTTTTCTACTTCACTTTTCTTAGAAATATTATCTCTCTTTCTACTTTTCTATTATTACTTTCAATTACCTAACTCAGACTCTTTTACTTGCCTTTCTACTTCACTTTTCTTAGAAATCTTATCTCTCTTTCTACTTTTCTATTATTACTTTCAATTACCTAACTCAGACTCTTTTACTTGCTATTCTACTTCACTTTTCTTAGAAATCTTATCTCTCTTTCTACTTTTCTATTATTACTTTCAATTACCTAACTCTGACTCTTTTACTTGCCTTTCTACTTTACTTTTCTTAGAAATCTTATCTCTCTTTCTCATTTTCTATTATTACTTTCAATTACCTAACTCAGACTCTTTTACTTGCTATTCTACTTCACTTTTCTTAGAAATCTTATCTCTCTTTCTACTTTTCTATTATTACTTTCAATTACCTAACTCTGACTCTTTTACTTGCCTTTCTACTTCACTTTTCTTAGAAATTTTATCTCTCTTTCTCATTTTCTATTATTACTTTCAATTACCTAACTCAGACTCTTTTACTTGCTATTCTACTTCACTTTTCTTAGAAATCTTATCTCTCTTTCTACTTTTCTATTATTACTTTCAATTACCTAACTCTGACTCTTTTACTTGCCTTTCTACTTCACTTTTCTTAGAAATTTTATCTCTCTTTCTCATTTTCTATTATTACTTTCAATTACCTAACTCAGACTCTTTTACTTGCTATTCTACTTCACTTTTCTTAGAAATCTTATCTCTCTTTCTCATTTTCTATTATTACTTTCAATTACCAACTCAGACTCTTTTACTTGCTATTCTACTTTACTTTTCTTAGAAATCTTATCTCTCTTTCTCATTTTCTATTATTACTTTCAATTACCTAACTCAGACTCTTTTACTTGCTTTTCTACTTCACTTTTCTTAGAAATCTTATCTCTCTTTCTACTTTTCTATTATTACTTTCAATTACCTAACTCAGACTCTTTTACTTGCTTTTCTACTTCACTTTTCTTAGAAATCTTATCTCTCTTTCTACTTTTCTATTATTACTTTCAATTACCTAACTCAGACTCTTTTACTTGCCTTTCTACTTTACTTTTCTTAGAAATCTCATCTCTCTTTCTCATTTTCTATTATTACTTTCAATTACCTAACTCAGACTCTTTTACTTGCTATTCTACTTCACTTTTCTTAGAAATCTTATCTCTCTTTCTACTTTTCTATTATTACTTTCAATTACCTAACTCTGACTCTTTTACTTGCTTTTCTACTTCACTTTTCTCACAAATCTTATCTCTCTTTCTCATTTTCTATTATTACTTTCAATTACCTAGCTCAGACTCTTTTACTTGCTTTTCTACTTTACTTTTCTTAGAAATCTTATCTCTCTTTCTCATTTTCTATTATTGCTTTCAATTACCTAACTCAGACTCTTTTACTTGCTATTCTACTTTACTTTTCTTAGAAATCTTATCTCTCTTTCTCATTTTCTATTATTACTTTCAATTACCTAACTCAGACTCTTTTACTTGCTATTCTACTTTACTTTTCTTAGAAATCTTATCTCTCTTTCTCATTTTCTATTATTACTTTCAATTACCTAACTCAGACTCTTTTACTTGCTTTTCTACTTCACTTTTCTTAGAAATCTTATCTCTCTTTCTCATTTTCTATTATTACTTTCAATTACCTAACTCAGACTCTTTTACTTGCTTTTCTACTTCACTTTTCTTAGAAATCTTATCTCTCTTTCTACTTTTCTATTATTACTTTCAATTACCTAACTCAGACTCTTTTACTTGCCTTTCTACTTTACTTTTCTTAGAAATCTTATCTCTCTTTCTCATTTTCTATTATTACTTTCAATTACCTAACTCAGACTCTTTTACTTGCTTTTCTACTTCACTTTTCTTAGAAATCTTATCTCTCTTTCTCATTTTCTATTATTACTTTCAATTACCTAACTCAGACTCTTATACTTGCTTTTCTACTTCACTTTTCTCACAAATCTTATCTCTCTTTCTACTTTTTCTATTATTACTTTCAATTACCTAACTCTGACTTTTTTACTTGCCTTTCTACTTTACTTTTCTTAGAAATCTTATCTCTCTTTCTCATTTTCTATTATTACTTTCAATTACCTAACTCAGACTCTTTTACTTGCTTTTCTACTTCACTTTTCTTAGAAATCTTATCTCTCTTTCTCATTTTCTATTATTACTTTCAATTACCTAACTCAGACTCTTTTACTTGCTTTTCTACTTCACTTTTCTTAGAAATCTTATCTCTCTTTCTACTTTTCTATTATTACTTTCAATTACCTAACTCAGACTCTTTTACTTGCCTTTCTACTTTACTTTTCTTAGAAATCTTATCTCTCTTTCTCATTTTCTATTATTACTTTCAATTACCTAACTCAGACTCTTTTACTTGCTTTTCTACTTCACTTTTCTTAGAAATCTTATCTCTCTTTCTCATTTTCTATTATTACTTTCAATTACCTAACTCAGACTCTTATACTTGCCTTTCTACTTCACTTTTCTTAGAAATCTTATCTCTCTTTCTACTTTTTCTATTATTACTTTCAATTACCTAACTCAGACTCTTTTACTTGCCTTTCTACTTCACTTTTCTTAGAAATCTTATCTCTCTTTCTACTTTTTCTATTATTACTTTCAATTACCTAACATTGACTCTTTTACTTGCCTTTTTACTTTACTTTTCTTAGAAATCTTATCTCTCTTTCTCATTTTCTATTATTACTTTCAATTACCTAACTCAGACTCTTTTACTTGCTTTTCTACTTCACTTTTCTTAGAAATCTTATCTCTCTTTCTACTTTTCTATTATTACTTTCAATTACCTAACTCAGACTCTTTTACTTGCTTTTCTACTTCACTTTTCTTAGAAATCTTATCTCTCTTTCTACTTTTCTATTATTACTTTCAATTACCTAACTCAGACTCTTTTACTTGCTATTCTACTTTACTTTTCTTAGAAATCTTATCTCTCTTTCTACTTTTCTATTATTACTTTCAATTACCTAACTCAGACTCTTTTACTTGCTATTCTACTTTACTTTTCTTAGAAATCTTATCTCTCTTTCTCATTTTCTATTATTACTTTCAATTACCTAACTCAGACTCTTTTACTTGCTTTTCTACTTCACTTTTCTTAGAAATCTTATCTCTCTTTCTACTTTTCTATTATTACTTTCAATTACCTAACTCAGACTCTTTTACTTGCTTTTCTACTTCACTTTTCTTAGAAATCTCATCTCTCTTTCTACTTTTCTATTATCACTTTCAATTACCTAACTCAGACTCTTTTACTTGCTATTCTACTTCACTTTTCTTAGAAATCTTATCTCTCTTTCTACTTTTCTATTATTACTTTCAATTACCTAACTCTGACTCTTTTACTTGCTTTTCTACTTCACTTTTCTTAGAAATCTTATCTCTCTTTCTCATTTTCTATTATTACTTTCAATTACCTAGCTCAGACTCTTTTACTTGCTTTTCTACTTTACTTTTCTTAGAAATCTTATCTCTCTTTCTCATTTTCTATTATTGCTTTCAATTACCTAACTCAGACTCTTTTACTTGCTTTTCTACTTCACTTTTCTTAGAAATCTTATCTCTCTTTCTCATTTTCTATTATTACTTTCAATTACCTAACTCAGACTCTTATACTTGCTTTTCTACTTCACTTTTCTCACAAATCTTATCTCTCTTTCTCATTTTCTATTATTACTTTCAATTACCTAACTCTGACTTTTTTACTTGCCTTTCTACTTTACTTTTCTTAGAAATCTTATCTCTCTTTCTCATTTTCTATTATTGCTTTCAATTACCTAACTCAGACTCTTTTACTTGCTTTTCTACTTCACTTTTCTTAGAAATCTTATCTCTCTTTCTACTTTTTCTATTATTACTTTCAATTACCTAACTCAGACTCTTTTACTTGCCTTTCTACTTCACTTTTCTTAGAAATCTTATCTCTCTTTCTACTTTTTCTATTATTACTTTCAATTACCTAACATTGACTCTTTTACTTGCCTTTTTACTTTACTTTTCTTAGAAATCTTATCTCTCTTTCTCATTTTCTATTATTACTTTCAATTACCTAACTCAGACTCTTTTACTTGCTTTTCTACTTCACTTTTCTTAGAAATCTTATCTCTCTTTCTACTTTTTCTATTATTACTTTCAATTACCTAACTCAGACTCTTTTACTTGCTATTCTACTTTACTTTTCTTAGAAATCTTATCTCTCTTTCTACTTTTCTATTATTACTTTCAATTACCTAACTCAGACTCTTTTACTTGCTTTTCTACTTCACTTTTCTTAGAAATATTATCTCTCTTTCTACTTTTCTATTATTACTTTCAATTACCTAACTCAGACTCTTTTACTTGCCTTTCTACTTCACTTTTCTTAGAAATCTTATCTCTCTTTCTACTTTTCTATTATTACTTTCAATTACCTAACTCTGACTCTTTTACTTGCTATTCTACTTTACTTTTCTTAGAAATCTTATCTCTCTTTCTCATTTTCTATTATTACTTTCAATTACCTAACTCAGACTCTTTTACTTGCTTTTCTACTTCACTTTTCTTAGAAATCTTATCTCTCTTTCTACTTTTCTATTATTACTTTCAATTACCTAACTCAGACTCTTTTACTTGCTTTTCTACTTCACTTTTCTTAGAAATCTTATCTCTCTTTCTCATTTTCTATTATTACTTTCAATTACCTAACTCAGACTCTTTTACTTGCCTTTCTACTTTACTTTTCTTAGAAATCTTATCTCTCTTTCTACTTTTCTATTATTACTTTCAATTACCTAACTCAGACTCTTTTACTTGCTATTCTACTTCACTTTTCTTAGAAATCTTATCTCTCTTTCTACTTTTTCTATTATTACTTTCAATTACCTAACATTGACTCTTTTACTTGCCTTTTTACTTTACTTTTCTTAGAAATCTTATCTCTCTTTCTCATTTTCTATTATTACTTTCAATTACCTAACTCTGACTTTTTTACTTGCCTTTTTACTTTACTTTTCTTAGAAATCTTATCTCTCTTTCTCATTTTCTATTATTACTTTCAATTACCTAACTCAGACTCTTTTACTTGCTTTTCTACTTCACTTTTCTTAGAAATCTTATCTCTCTTTCTACTTTTCTATTATTACTTTCAATTACCTAACTCTGACTCTTTTACTTGCCTTTCTACTTCACTTTTCTTAGAAATTTTATCTCTCTTTCTCATTTTCTATTATTACTTTCAATTACCTAACTCAGACTCTTTTACTTGCTTTTCTACTTCACTTTTCTTAGAAATCTTATCTCTCTTTCTACTTTTCTATTATTACTTTCAATTACCTAACTCTGACTCTTTTACTTGCCTTTCTACTTCACTTTTCTTAGAAATCTTATCTCTCTTTCTCATTTTCTATTATTACTTTCAATTACCTAACTCAGACTCTTTTACTTGCTATTCTACTTCACTTTTCTTAGAAATCTTATCTCTCTTTCTACTTTTCTATTATTACTTTCAATTACCTAACTCTGACTCTTTTACTTGCCTTTCTACTTTACTTTTCTTAGAAATCTTATCTCTCTTTCTCATTTTCTATTATTACTTTCAATTACCTAACTCAGACTCTTTTACTTGCTATTCTACTTCACTTTTCTTAGAAATCTTATCTCTCTTTCTACTTTTCTATTATTACTTTCAATTACCTAACTCTGACTCTTTTACTTGCCTTTCTACTTTACTTTTCATAGAAATTTTATCTCTCTTTCTCATTTTCTATTATCACTTTCAATTACCTAACTCAGACTCTTTTACTTGCCTTTCTACTTTACTTTTCTTAGAAATCTTATCTCTCTTTCTCATTTTCTATTATTGCTTTCAATTACCTAACTCAGACTCTTTTACTTGCTTTTCTACTTCACTTTTCTTAGAAATCTTATCTCTCTTTCTACTTTTTCTATTATTACTTTCAATTACCTAACTCAGACTCTTTTACTTGCCTTTCTACTTCACTTTTCTTAGAAATCTTATCTCTCTTTCTACTTTTTCTATTATTACTTTCAATTACCTAACATTGACTCTTTTACTTGCCTTTTTACTTTACTTTTCTTAGAAATCTTATCTCTCTTTCTCATTTTCTATTATTACTTTCAATTACCTAACTCAGACTCTTTTACTTGCTTTTCTACTTCACTTTTCTTAGAAATCTTATCTCTCTTTCTACTTTTCTATTATTACTTTCAATTACCTAACTCAGACTCTTTTACTTGCTATTCTACTTTACTTTTCTTAGAAATCTTATCTCTCTTTCTACTTTTCTATTATTACTTTCAATTACCTAACTCAGACTCTTTTACTTGCTTTTCTACTTCACTTTTCTTAGAAATATTATCTCTCTTTCTCATTTTCTATTATTACTTTCAATTACCTAACTCAGACTCTTTTACTTGCCTTTCTACTTTACTTTTCTTAGAAATTTTATCTCTCTTTCTCATTTTCTATTATTACTTTCAATTACCTAACTCAGACTCTTATACTTGCTTTTCTACTTCACTTTTCTCACAAATCTTATCTCTCTTTCTACTTTTCTATTATTACTTTCAATTACCTAACTCTGACTCTTTTACTTGCCTTTCTACTTTACTTTTCTTAGAAATCTTATCTCTCTTTCTCATTTTCTATTATTACTTTAAATTACCTAACTCAGACTCTTTTACTTGCTATTCTACTTCACTTTTCTTAGAAATCTTATCTCTCTTTCTACTTTTCTATTATTACTTTCAATTACCTAACTCTGACTCTTTTACTTGCCTTTCTACTTCACTTTTCTTAGAAATCTTATCTCTCTTTCTCATTTTCTATTATTACTTTCAATTACCTAACTCAGACTCTTTTACTTGCTTTTCTACTTCACTTTTCTTAGAAATCTTATCTCTCTTTCTCATTTTCTATTATTACTTTCAATTACCTAACTCAGACTCTTTTACTTGCTTTCTACTTTACTTTTCTTAGAAATCTTATCTCTCTTTCTCATTTTCTATTATTACTTTCAATTACCTAACTCAGACTCTTTTACTTGCTTTTCTACTTCACTTTTCTTAGAAATCTTATCTCTCTTTCTACTTTTCTATTATTACTTTCAATTACCTAACTCAGACTCTTTTACTTGCTTTTCTACTTCACTTTTCTTAGAAATCTTATCTCTCTTTCTACTTTTCTATTATTACTTTCAATTACCTAACTCAGACTCTTTTACTTGCCTTTCTACTTTACTTTTCTTAGAAATCTTATCTCTCTTTCTCATTTTCTATTATTGCTTTCAATTACCTAACTCAGACTCTTTTACTTGCTTTTCTACTTCACTTTTCTTAGAAATCTTATCTCTCTTTCTACTTTTTCTATTATTACTTTCAATTACCTAACTCAGACTCTTTTACTTGCCTTTCTACTTCACTTTTCTTAGAAATCTTATCTCTCTTTCTACTTTTTCTATTATTACTTTCAATTACCTAACATTGACTCTTTTACTTGCCTTTTTACTTTACTTTTCTTAGAAATCTTATCTCTCTTTCTCATTTTCTATTATTACTTTCAATTACCTAACTCTGACTCTTTTACTTGCTTTTCTACTTCACTTTTCTTAGAAATCTTATCTCTCTTTCTACTTTTCTATTATTACTTTCAATTACCTAACTCAGACTCTTTTACTTGCTTTTCTACTTCACTTTTCTTAGAAATCTTATCTCTCTTTCTACTTTTTCTATTATTACTTTCAATTACCTAACTCAGACTCTTTTACTTGCTTTTCTACTTCACTTTTCTTAGAAATCTTATCTCTCTTTCTACTTTTTCTATTATTACTTTCAATTACCTAACTCAGACTCTTTTACTTGCCTTTCTACTTCACTTTTCTTAGAAATCTTATCTCTCTTTCTACTTTTTCTATTATTACTTTCAATTACCTAACTCAGACTCTTTTACTTGCTTTTCTACTTCACTTTTCTTAGAAATCTTATCTCTCTTTCTCATTTTCTATTATTGCTTTCAATTACCTAACTCAGACTCTTTTACTTGCTTTTCTACTTCACTTTTCTTAGAAATCTTATCTCTCTTTCTCATTTTCTATTATTACTTTCAATTACCTAACTCAGACTCTTTTACTTGCTTTTCTACTTCACTCTTCTTAGAAATCTTATCTCTCTTTCTCATTTTCTATTATTACTTTCAATTACCTAACTCAGACTCTTTTACTTGCTTTTCTACTTCACTTTTCATAGAAATCTTATCTCTCTTTCTACTTTTCTATTATTACTTTCAATTACCTAACTCAGACTCTTTTACTTGCTTTTCTACTTCACTTTTCTTAGAAATCTTATCTCTCTTTTTCATTTTCTATTATTACTTTCAATTACCTAACTCAGACTCTTTTACTTGCTTTTCTACTTTACTTTTCTTAGAAATCTTATCTCTCTTTCTCATTTTCTATTATTACTTTCAATTACCAACTCAGACTCTTTTACTTGCTATTCTACTTCACTTTTCTTAGAAATCTTATCTCTCTTTCTACTTTTCTATTATTACTTTCAATTACCTAACTCAGACTCTTTTACTTGCTTTTCTACTTCACTTTTCTTAGAAATCTTATCTCTCTTTCTACTTTTCTATTATTACTTTCAATTACCTAACTCAGACTCTTTTACTTGCCTTTCTACTTCACTTTTCTTAGAAATCTTATCACTCTTTCTACTTTTCTATTATTACTTTCAATTACCTAACTCTGACTCTTTTACTTGCTATTCTACTTTACTTTTCTTAGAAATCTTATCTCTCTTTCTCATTTTCTATTATTACTTTCAATTACCTAACTCTGACTCTTTTACTTGCCTTTCTACTTTACTTTTCTTAGAAATCTTATCTCTCTTTCTCATTTTCTATTATTACTTTCAATTACCTAACTCAGACTCTTTTACTTGCCTTTTTACTTTACTTTTCTTAGAAATCTTATCTCTCTTTCTCATTTTCTATTATTACTTTCAATTACCTAACTCAGACTCTTTTACTTGCCTTTCTACTTTACTTTTCTTAGAAATCTTATCTCTCTTTCTACTTTTCTATTATTACTTTCAATTACCTAACTCAGACTCTTTTACTTGCTTTTCTACTTCACTTTTCTTAGAAATCTTATCTCTCTTTTTCATTTTCTATTATTACTTTCAATTACCTAACTCTGACTCTTTTACTTGCTTTTCTACTTCACTTTTCTTAGAAATCTTATCTCTCTTTCTACTTTTCTATTATTACTTTCAATTACCTAACTCAGACTCTTTTACTTGCCTTTCTACTTCACTTTTCTTAGAAATCTTATCTCTCTTTTTCATTTTCTATTATTACTTTCAATTACCTAACTCAGACTCTTTTACTTGCTATTCTACTTCACTTTTCTTAGAAATCTAATCTCTCTTTCTCATTTTCTATTATTACTTTCAATTACCTAACTCTGACTCTTTTACTTGCTTTTCTACTTCACTTTTCTTAGAAATCTTATCTCTCTTTCTACTTTTTCTATTATTACTTTCAATTACCTAACTCTGACTCTTTTACTTGCCTTTCTACTTTACTTTTCTTAGAAATCTTATCTCTCTTTCTCATTTTCTATTATTACTTTCAATTACCTAACTCAGACTCTTTTACTTGCCTTTCTACTTCACTTTTCTTAGAAATCTTATCTCTCTTTCTACTTTTCTATTATTACTTTCAATTACCTAACTCAGACTCTTTTACTTGCTTTTCTACTTCACTTTTCTTAGAAATCTTATCTCTCTTTCTCATTTTCTATTATTACTTTCAATTACCTAACTCAGACTCTTTTACTTGCCTTTCTACTTCACTTTTCATAGAAATCTTATCTCTCTTTCTACTTTTCTATTATTACTTTCAATTACCTAACTCAGACTCTTTTACTTGCTTTTCTACTTCACTTTTCATAGAAATCTTATCTCTCTTTCTACTTTTCTATTATTACTTTCAATTACCTAACTCAGACTCTTTTACTTGCTATTCTACTTCACTTTTCTTAGAAATCTAATCTCTCTTTCTCATTTTCTATTATTACTTTCAATTACCTAACTCTGACTCTTTTACTTGCTTTTCTACTTCACTTTTCTTAGAAATCTTATCTCTCTTTCTACTTTTTCTATTATTACTTTCAATTACCTAACTCAGACTCTTTTACTTGCTTTTCTACTTCACTTTTCTTAGAAATCTTATCTCTCTTTCTACTTTTTCTATTATTACTTTCAATTACCTAACTCAGACTCTTTTACTTGCCTTTCTACTTCACTTTTCTTAGAAATCTTATCTCTCTTTCTACTTTTTCTATTATTACTTTCAATTACCTAACTCAGACTCTTTTACTTGCTTTTCTACTTCACTTTTCTTAGAAATCTTATCTCTCTTTCTCATTTTCTATTATTGCTTTCAATTACCTAACTCAGACTCTTTTACTTGCTTTTCTACTTCACTTTTCTTAGAAATCTTATCTCTCTTTCTCATTTTCTATTATTACTTTCAATTACCTAACTCAGACTCTTTTACTTGCTTTTCTACTTCACTCTTCTTAGAAATCTTATCTCTCTTTCTCATTTTCTATTATTACTTTCAATTACCTAACTCAGACTCTTTTACTTGCTTTTCTACTTCACTTTTCATAGAAATCTTATCTCTCTTTCTACTTTTCTATTATTACTTTCAATTACCTAACTCAGACTCTTTTACTTGCTTTTCTACTTCACTTTTCTTAGAAATCTTATCTCTCTTTTTCATTTTCTATTATTACTTTCAATTACCTAACTCAGACTCTTTTACTTGCTTTTCTACTTTACTTTTCTTAGAAATCTTATCTCTCTTTCTCATTTTCTATTATTACTTTCAATTACCAACTCAGACTCTTTTACTTGCTATTCTACTTCACTTTTCTTAGAAATCTTATCTCTCTTTCTACTTTTCTATTATTACTTTCAATTACCTAACTCAGACTCTTTTACTTGCTTTTCTACTTCACTTTTCTTAGAAATCTTATCTCTCTTTCTACTTTTCTATTATTACTTTCAATTACCTAACTCAGACTCTTTTACTTGCCTTTCTACTTCACTTTTCTTAGAAATCTTATCACTCTTTCTACTTTTCTATTATTACTTTCAATTACCTAACTCTGACTCTTTTACTTGCTATTCTACTTTACTTTTCTTAGAAATCTTATCTCTCTTTCTCATTTTCTATTATTACTTTCAATTACCTAACTCTGACTCTTTTACTTGCCTTTCTACTTTACTTTTCTTAGAAATCTTATCTCTCTTTCTCATTTTCTATTATTACTTTCAATTACCTAACTCAGACTCTTTTACTTGCCTTTTTACTTTACTTTTCTTAGAAATCTTATCTCTCTTTCTCATTTTCTATTATTACTTTCAATTACCTAACTCAGACTCTTTTACTTGCCTTTCTACTTTACTTTTCTTAGAAATCTTATCTCTCTTTCTACTTTTCTATTATTACTTTCAATTACCTAACTCAGACTCTTTTACTTGCTTTTCTACTTCACTTTTCTTAGAAATCTTATCTCTCTTTTTCATTTTCTATTATTACTTTCAATTACCTAACTCTGACTCTTTTACTTGCTTTTCTACTTCACTTTTCTTAGAAATCTTATCTCTCTTTCTACTTTTCTATTATTACTTTCAATTACCTAACTCAGACTCTTTTACTTGCCTTTCTACTTCACTTTTCTTAGAAATCTTATCTCTCTTTTTCATTTTCTATTATTACTTTCAATTACCTAACTCAGACTCTTTTACTTGCTATTCTACTTCACTTTTCTTAGAAATCTAATCTCTCTTTCTCATTTTCTATTATTACTTTCAATTACCTAACTCTGACTCTTTTACTTGCTTTTCTACTTCACTTTTCTTAGAAATCTTATCTCTCTTTCTACTTTTTCTATTATTACTTTCAATTACCTAACTCAGACTCTTTTACTTGCCTTTCTACTTTACTTTTCATAGAAATTTTATCTCTCTTTCTCATTTTCTATTATCACTTTCAATTACCTAACTCAGACTCTTTTACTTGCTTTTCTACTTCACTTTTCTTAGAAATCTTATCTCTCTTTCTACTTTTTCTATTATTACTTTCAATTACCTAACTCAGACTCTTTTACTTGCCTTTCTACTTCACTTTTCTTAGAAATCTTATCTCTCTTTCTACTTTTTCTATTATTACTTTCAATTACCTAACTCAGACTCTTTTACTTGCTTTTCTACTTCACTTTTCTTAGAAATCTTATCTCTCTTTCTCATTTTCTATTATTGCTTTCAATTACCTAACTCAGACTCTTTTACTTGCTTTTCTACTTCACTTTTCTTAGAAATCTTATCTCTCTTTCTCATTTTCTATTATTACTTTCAATTACCTAACTCAGACTCTTTTACTTGCTTTTCTACTTCACTCTTCTTAGAAATCTTATCTCTCTTTCTCATTTTCTATTATTACTTTCAATTACCTAACTCAGACTCTTTTACTTGCTTTTCTACTTCACTTTTCATAGAAATCTTATCTCTCTTTCTACTTTTCTATTATTACTTTCAATTACCTAACTCAGACTCTTTTACTTGCTTTTCTACTTTACTTTTCTTAGAAATCTTATCTCTCTTTCTCATTTTCTATTATTACTTTCAATTACCAACTCAGACTCTTTTACTTGCTATTCTACTTCACTTTTCTTAGAAATCTAATCTCTCTTTCTCATTTTCTATTATTACTTTCAATTACCTAACTCTGACTCTTTTACTTGCTTTTCTACTTCACTTTTCTTAGAAATCTTATCTCTCTTTCTACTTTTTCTATTATTACTTTCAATTACCTAACTCAGACTCTTTTACTTGCCTTTCTACTTTACTTTTCATAGAAATTTTATCTCTCTTTCTCATTTTCTATAATCACTTTCAATTACCTAACTCAGACTCTTTTACTTGCCTTTCTACTTCACTTTTCTTAGAAATCTTATCTCTCTTTCTCATTTTCTATTATTACTTTCAATTACCTAACTCTGACTCTTTTACTTGCTATTCTACTTTA
Organism: Loxodes magnus; assembly: GCA_946699065.1. Classification (NCBI taxonomy): domain Eukaryota; phylum Ciliophora; class Karyorelictea; order Loxodida; family Loxodidae; genus Loxodes; species Loxodes magnus. The sequence goes on from CAMPDV010007795.1 coordinate 13,556, forward strand.
CTTTTCTTAGAAATCTTATCTCTCTTTCTCATTTTCTATTATTACTTTCAATTACCTAACTCTGACTCTTTTACTTGCCTTTCTACTTTACTTTTCTTAGAAATCTTATCTCTCTTTCTACTTTTTCTATTATTACTTTCAATTACCTAACTCAGACTCTTTTACTTGCCTTTCTACTTCACTTTTCTTAGAAATCTTATCTCTCTTTCTCATTTTCTATTATTACTTTCAATTACCTAACTCAGACTCTTTTACTTGCCTTTCTACTTCACTTTTATTAGAAATCTTATCTCTCTTTCTCATTTTCTATTATTACTTTCAATTACCTAACTCAGACTCTTTTACTTGCCTTTCTACTTCACTTTTCTTAGAAATCTTATCTCTCTTTCTCATTTTCTATTATTACTTTCAATTACCTAACTCAGACTCTTTTACTTGCTTTTCTACTTCACTTTTCTTAGAAATCTTATCTCTCTTTCTCATTTTCTATTATTACTTTCAATTACCTAACTCAGACTCTTATACTTGCTTTTCTACTTCACTTTTCTCACAAATCTTATCTCTCTTTCTCATTTTCTATTATTACTTTCAATTACCTAACTCTGACTTTTTTACTTGCCTTTCTACTTTACTTTTCTTAGAAATCTTATCTCTCTTTCTCATTTTCTATTATTGCTTTCAATTACCTAACTCAGACTCTTTTACTTGTTTTTCTACTTCACTTTTCTTAGAAATCTTATCTCTCTTTCTACTTTTTCTATTATTACTTTCAATTACCTAACTCAGACTCTTTTACTTGCCTTTCTACTTCACTTTTCTTAGAAATCTTATCTCTCTTTCTACTTTTCTATTATTACTTTCAATTACCTAACTCAGACTCTTTTACTTGCTTTTCTACTTCACTTTTCTTAGAAATCTTATCTCTCTTTCTACTTTTCTATTATTACTTTCAATTACCTAACTCAGACTCTTTTACTTGCTTTTCTACTTCACTTTTCTTAGAAATCTTATCTCTCTTTTTCATTTTCTATTATTACTTTCAATTACCTAACTCTGACTCTTTTACTTGCTTTTCTACTTCACTTTTCTTAGAAATCTTATCTCTCTTTCTACTTTTCTATTATTACTTTCAATTACCTAACTCAGACTCTTTTACTTGCCTTTCTACTTCACTTTTCTTAGAAATCTTATCTCTCTTTTTCATTTTCTATTATTACTTTCAATTACCTAACTCAGACTCTTTTACTTGCCTTTCTACTTCACTTTTCTTAGAAATCTTATCTCTCTTTCTACTTTTCTATTATTACTTTCAATTACCTAACTCAGACTCTTTTACTTGCTTTTCTACTTCACTTTTCTTAGAAATCTTATCTCTCTTTCTACTTTTCTATTATTACTTTCAATTACCTAACTCAGACTCTTTTACTTGCTTTTCTACTTCACTTTTCTTAGAAATCTTATCTCTCTTTCTACTTTTCTATTATTACTTTCAATTACCTAACTCAGACTCTTTTACTTGCTTTTCTACTTCACTTTTCTTAGAAATCTTATCTCTCTTTCTACTTTTCTATTATTACTTTCAATTACCTAACTCAGACTCTTTTACTTGCTTTTCTACTTCACTTTTCTTAGAAATCTTATCTCTCTTTCTACTTTTCTATTATTACTTTCAATTACCTAACTCAGACTCTTTTACTTGCTATTCTACTTTACTTTTCTTAGAAATCTTATCTCTCTTTCTACTTTTCTATTATTACTTTCAATTACCTAACTCAGACTCTTTTACTTGCTATTCTACTTTACTTTTCTTAGAAATCTTATCTCTCTTTCTCATTTTCTATTATTACTTTCAATTACCTAACTCTGACTCTTTTACTTGCCTTTCTACTTTACTTTTCTTAGAAATCTTATCTCTCTTTCTCATTTTCTATTATTACTTTCAATTACCTAACTCAGACTCTTTTACTTGCCTTTTTACTTTACTTTTCTTAGAAATCTTATCTCTCTTTCTCATTTTCTATTATTACTTTCAATTACCTAACTCTGACTCTTTTACTTGCCTTTCTACTTTACTTTTCTTAGAAATCTTATCTCTCTTTCTCATTTTCTATTATTACTTTCAATTACCTAACTCAGACTCTTTTACTTGCCTTTTTACTTTACTTTTCTTAGAAATCTTATCTCTCTTTCTCATTTTCTATTATTACTTTCAATTACCTAACTCAGACTCTTTTACTTGCCTTTCTACTTCACTTTTCTTAGAAATCTTATCTCTCTTTCTACTTTTCTATTATTACTTTCAATTACCTAACTCAGACTCTTTTACTTGCCTTTCTACTTCACTTTTCTTAGAAATCTTATCTCTCTTTCTACTTTTCTATTATTACTTTCAATTACCTAACTCAGACTCTTTTACTTGCTTTTCTACTTCACTTTTCTTAGAAATCTTATCTCTCTTTTTCATTTTCTATTATTACTTTCAATTACCTAACTCTGACTCTTTTACTTGCTTTTCTACTTCACTTTTCTTAGAAATCTTATCTCTCTTTCTACTTTTCTATTATTACTTTCAATTACCTAACTCAGACTCTTTTACTTGCCTTTCTACTTCACTTTTCTTAGAAATCTTATCTCTCTTTCTACTTTTCTATTATTACTTTCAATTACCTAACTCTGACTCTTTTACTTGCTATTCTACTTCACTTTTCTTAGAAATCTTATCTCTCTTTTTCATTTTCTATTATTACTTTCAATTACCTAACTCAGACTCTTTTACTTGCCTTTCTACTTTACTTTTCTTAGAAATCTTATCTCTCTTTCTCATTTTCTATTATTACTTTCAATTACCTAACTCAGACTCTTTTACTTGCCTTTTTACTTCACTTTTCTTAGAAATCTTATCTCTCTTTCTACTTTTCTATTATTACTTTCAATTACCTAACTCAGACTCTTTTACTTGCTTTTCTACTTCACTTTTCTTAGAAATCTTATCTCTCTTTCTACTTTTTCTATTATTACTTTCAATTACCTAACTCAGACTCTTTTACTTGCTTTTCTACTTCACTTTTCTTAGAAATCTTATCTCTCTTTCTACTTTTCTATTATTACTTTCAATTACCTAACTCAGACTCTTTTACTTGCTTTTCTACTTCACTTTTCATAGAAATCTTATCTCTCTTTCTACTTTTCTATTATTACTTTCAATTACCTAACTCAGACTCTTTTACTTGCTATTCTACTTCACTTTTCTTAGAAATCTAATCTCTCTTTCTCATTTTCTATTATTACTTTCAATTACCTAACTCTGACTCTTTTACTTGCTTTTCTACTTCACTTTTCTTAGAAATCTTATCTCTCTTTCTACTTTTTCTATTATTACTTTCAATTACCTAACTCAGACTCTTTTACTTGCTTTTCTACTTCACTTTTCTTAGAAATCTTATCTCTCTTTCTACTTTTTCTATTATTACTTTCAATTACCTAACTCAGACTCTTTTACTTGCCTTTCTACTTCACTTTTCTTAGAAATCTTATCTCTCTTTCTACTTTTTCTATTATTACTTTCAATTACCTAACTCAGACTCTTTTACTTGCTTTTCTACTTCACTTTTCTTAGAAATCTTATCTCTCTTTCTACTTTTCTATTATTGCTTTCAATTACCTAACTCAGACTCTTTTACTTGCTTTTCTACTTCACTTTTCTTAGAAATCTTATCTCTCTTTCTCATTTTCTATTATTACTTTCAATTACCTAACTCAGACTCTTTTACTTGCTTTTCTACTTCACTCTTCTTAGAAATCTTATCTCTCTTTCTCATTTTCTATTATTACTTTCAATTACCTAACTCAGACTCTTTTACTTGCTTTTCTACTTCACTTTTCATAGAAATCTTATCTCTCTTTCTACTTTTCTATTATTACTTTCAATTACCTAACTCAGACTCTTTTACTTGCTTTTCTACTTCACTTTTCTTAGAAATCTTATCTCTCTTTCTCATTTTCTATTATTACTTTCAATTACCTAACTCAGACTCTTTTACTTGCTTTTCTACTTTACTTTTCTTAGAAATCTTATCTCTCTTTCTCATTTTCTATTATTACTTTCAATTACCAACTCAGACTCTTTTACTTGCTATTCTACTTCACTTTTCTTAGAAATCTTATCTCTCTTTCTACTTTTCTATTATTACTTTCAATTACCTAACTCAGACTCTTTTACTTGCCTTTTTACTTTACTTTTCTTAGAAATCTTATCTCTCTTTCTACTTTTCTATTATTACTTTCAATTACCTAACTCAGACTCTTTTACTTGCTTTTCTACTTCACTTTTCTTAGAAATCTTATCTCTCTTTCTACTTTTCTATTATTACTTTCAATTACCTAACTCAGACTCTTTTACTTGCCTTTCTACTTCACTTTTCTTAGAAATCTTATCTCTCTTTTTCATTTTCTATTATTACTTTCAATTACCTAACTCAGACTCTTTTACTTGCCTTTCTACTTCACTTTTCTTAGAAATCTTATCTCTCTTTCTACTTTTCTATTATTACTTTCAATTACCTAACTCAGACTCTTTTACTTGCTATTCTACTTTACTTTTCTTAGAAATCTTATCTCTCTTTCTCATTTTCTATTATTACTTTCAATTACCTAACTCTGACTCTTTTACTTGCCTTTCTACTTTACTTTTCTTAGAAATCTTATCTCTCTTTCTCATTTTCTATTATTACTTTCAATTACCTAACTCAGACTCTTTTACTTGCTTTTTTACTTTACTTTTCTTAGAAATCTTATCTCTCTTTCTCATTTTCTATTATTACTTTCAATTACCTAACTCAGACTCTTTTACTTGCCTTTCTACTTTACTTTTCTTAGAAATCTTATCTCTCTTTTTCATTTTCTATTATTACTTTCAATTACCTAACTCAGACTCTTTTACTTGCCTTTCTACTTCACTTTTCTTAGAAATCTTATCTCTCTTTTTCATTTTCTATTATTACTTTCAATTACCTAACTCTGACTCTTTTACTTGCTTTTCTACTTCACTTTTCTTAGAAATCTTATCTCTCTTTCTACTTTTCTATTATTACTTTCAATTACCTAACTCAGACTCTTTTACTTGCTTTTCTACTTCACTTTTCATAGAAATCTTATCTCTCTTTCTACTTTTCTATTATTACTTTCAATTACCTAACTCAGACTCTTTTACTTGCTATTCTACTTCACTTTTCTTAGAAATCTTATCTCTCTTTCTCATTTTCTATTATTACTTTCAATTACCTAACTCTGACTCTTTTACTTGCTTTTCTACTTCACTTTTCTTAGAAATCTTATCTCTCTTTCTACTTTTTCTATTATTACTTTCAATTACCTAACTCAGACTCTTTTACTTGCTTTTCTACTTCACTTTTCTTAGAAATCTTATCTCTCTTTCTACTTTTTCTATTATTACTTTCAATTACCTAACTCAGACTCTTTTACTTGCTTTTCTACTTCACTCTTCTTAGAAATCTTATCTCTCTTTCTCATTTTCTATTATTACTTTCAATTACCTAACTCAGACTCTTTTACTTGCTTTTCTACTTCACTTTTCATAGAAATCTTATCTCTCTTTCTACTTTTCTATTATTACTTTCAATTACCTAACTCAGACTCTTTTACTTGCTTTTCTACTTCACTTTTCTTAGAAATCTTATCTCTCTTTTTCATTTTCTATTATTACTTTCAATTACCTAACTCTGACTCTTTTACTTGCTTTTCTACTTCACTTTTCTTAGAAATCTTATCTCTCTTTCTACTTTTCTATTATTACTTTCAATTACCTAACTCAGACTCTTTTACTTGCTTTTCTACTTCACTTTTCATAGAAATCTTATCTCTCTTTCTACTTTTCTATTATTACTTTCAATTACCTAACTCAGACTCTTTTACTTGCTATTCTACTTCACTTTTCTTAGAAATCTTATCTCTCTTTCTCATTTTCTATTATTACTTTCAATTACCTAACTCAGACTCTTTTACTTGCTTTTCTACTTCACTTTTCTTAGAAATCTTATCTCTCTTTCTACTTTTCTATTATTACTTTCAATTACCTAACTCAGACTCTTTTACTTGCTTTTCTACTTCACTTTTCTTAGAAATCTTATCTCTCTTTCTACTTTTCTATTATTACTTTCAATTACCTAACTCAGACTCTTTTACTTGCCTTTCTACTTTACTTTTCTTAGAAATCTTATCTCTCTTTCTCATTTTCTATTATTACTTTCAATTACCTAACTCAGACTCTTTTACTTGCTTTTCTACTTCACTTTTCTTAGAAATCTTATCTCTCTTTCTACTTTTCTATTATTACTTTCAATTACCTAACTCAGACTCTTTTACTTGCTTTTCTACTTCACTTTTCTTAGAAATCTTATCTCTCTTTCTACTTTTCTATTATTACTTTCAATTACCTAACTCAGACTCTTTTACTTGCTTTTCTACTTTACTTTTCTTAGAAATCTTATCTCTCTTTCTCATTTTCTATTATTGCTTTCAATTACCTAACTCAGACTCTTTTACTTGCTATTCTACTTCACTTTTCTTAGAAATCTTATCTCTCTTTCTCATTTTCTATTATTACTTTCAATTACCTAACTCAGACTCTTTTACTTGCTTTTCTACTTCACTTTTCTTAGAAATCTTATCTCTCTTTCTATTTTCTATTATTACTTTCAATTACCTAACTCAGACTCTTTTACTTGCTTTTCTACTTCACTTTTCTTAGAAATCTTATCTCTCTTTCTCATTTTCTATTATTACTTTCAATTACCTAACTCAGACTCTTTTACTTGCCTTTCTACTTTACTTTTCTTAGAAATCTTATCTCTCTTTCTCATTTTCTATTATTACTTTCAATTACCTAACTCAGACTCTTTTACTTGCCTTTCTACTTCACTTTTCTTAGAAATCTTATCTCTCTTTCTCATTTTCTATTATTACTTTCAATTACCTAACTCAGACTCTTTTACTTGCTTTTCTACTTCACTTTTCTTAGAAATCTTATCTCTCTTTCTACTTTTTCTATTATTACTTTCAATTACCTAACTCTGACTCTTTTACTTGCCTTTCTACTTTACTTTTCTTAGAAATCTTATCTCTCTTTCTACTTTTTCTATTATTACTTTCAATTACCTAACTCAGACTCTTTTACTTGCCTTTCTACTTCACTTTTCTTAGAAATCTTATCTCTCTTTCTACTTTTTCTATTATTACTTTCAATTACCTAACTCAGACTCTTTTACTTGCCTTTCTACTTCACTTTTCTTAGAAATCTTATCTCTCTTTCTCATTTTCTATTATTACTTTCAATTACCTAACTCAGACTCTTTTACTTGCCTTTCTACTTTACTTTTCTTAGAAATCTTATCTCTCTTTCTCATTTTCTATTATTACTTTCAATTACCTAACTCAGACTCTTTTACTTGCTTTTCTACTTCACTTTTCTTAGAAATCTTATCTCTCTTTCTACATTTTCTATTATTACTTTCAATTACCTAACTCAGACTCTTTTACTTGCTTTTCTACTTCACTTTTCTTAGAAATCTTATCTCTCTTTCTACTTTTTCTATTATTACTTTCAATTACCTAACTCAGACTCTTTTACTTGCCTTTCTACTTTACTTTTCTTAGAAATCTTATCTCTCTTTCTCATTTTCTATTATTACTTTCAATTACCTAACTCAGACTCTTTTACTTGCTATTCTACTTCACTTTTCTTAGAAATCTTATCTCTCTTTCTACTTTTCTATTATTACTTTCAATTACCTAACTCAGACTCTTTTACTTGCTTTTCTACTTCACTTTTCTTAGAAATCTTATCTCTCTTTCTCATTTTCTATTATTACTTTCAATTACCTAACTCAGACTCTTTTACTTGCTTTTCTACTTCACTTTTCTTAGAAATCTTATCTCTCTTTCTCATTTTCTATTATTACTTTCAATTACCTAACTCAGACTCTTTTACTTGCTATTCTACTTCACTTTTCTTAGAAATCTTATCTCTCTTTCTCATTTTCTATTATTACTTTCAATTACCTAACTCAGACTCTTTTACTTGCTTTTCTACTTCACTTTTCTTAGAAATCTTATCTCTCTTTCTCATTTTCTATTATTACTTTCAATTACCTAACTCAGACTCTTTTACTTGCTTTTCTACTTCACTTTTCTTAGAAATCTTATCTCTCTTTCTACTTTTCTATTATTACTTTCAATTACCTAACTCAGACTCTTTTACTTGCCTTTCTACTTTACTTTTCTTAGAAATCTTATCTCTCTTTCTCATTTTCTATTATTACTTTCAATTACCTAACTCAGACTCTTTTACTTGCTTTTCTACTTCACTTTTCTTAGAAATCTTATCTCTCTTTCTCATTTTCTATTATTACTTTCAATTACCTAACTCAGACTCTTTTACTTGCTTTTCTACTTCACTTTTCTTAGAAATCTTATCTCTCTTTCTACTTTTTCTATTATTACTTTCAATTACCTAACTCTGACTCTTTTACTTGCCTTTCTACTTTACTTTTCTTAGAAATCTTATCTCTCTTTCTCATTTTCTATTATTACTTTCAATTACCTAACTCAGACTCTTTTACTTGCTTTTCTACTTCACTTTTCTTAGAAATCTTATCTCTCTTTCTACTTTTTCTATTATTACTTTCAATTACCTAACTCAGACTCTTTTACTTGCCTTTCTACTTCACTTTTCTTAGAAATCTTATCTCTCTTTCTACTTTTTCTATTATTACTTTCAATTACCTAACATTGACTCTTTTACTTGCCTTTTTACTTTACTTTTCTTAGAAATCTTATCTCTCTTTCTCATTTTCTATTATTACTTTCAATTACCTAACTCAGACTCTTTTACTTGCTTTTCTACTTCACTTTTCTTAGAAATATTATCTCTCTTTCTACTTTTTCTATTATTACTTTCAATTACCTAACTCAGACTCTTTTACTTGCTTTTCTACTTCACTTTTCTTAGAAATCTTATCTCTCTTTCTACTTTTCTATTATTACTTTCAATTACCTAACTCTGACTCTTTTACTTGCCTTTCTACTTTACTTTTCTTAGAAATCTTATCTCTCTTTCTCATTTTCTATTATTACTTTCAATTACCTAACTCAGACTCTTTTACTTGCTTTTCTACTTCACTTTTCTTAGAAATCTTATCTCTCTTTCTACTTTTCTATTATTACTTTCAATTACCTAACTCAGACTCTTTTACTTGCTTTTCTACTTCACTTTTCTTAGAAATCTTATCTCTCTTTCTACTTTTTCTATTATTACTTTCAATTACCTAACTCAGACTCTTTTACTTGCTATTCTACTTTACTTTTCTTAGAAATCTTATCTCTCTTTCTACTTTTCTATTATTACTTTCAATTACCTAACTCAGACTCTTTTACTTGCTATTTACTTTACTTTTCTTAGAAATCTTATCTCTCTTTCTCATTTTCTATTATTACTTTCAATTACCTAACTCAGACTCTTTTACTTGCTTTTCTACTTCACTTTTCTTAGAAATCTTATCTCTCTTTCTCATTTTCTATTATTCACTTTCAATTACCTAACTCAGACTCTTTTACTTGCTATTCTACTTCACTTTTCTTAGAAATCTTATCTCTCTTTCTACTTTTCTATTATTACTTTCAATTACCTAACTCAGACTCTTTTACTTGCTTTTCTACTTCACTTTTCTTAGAAATCTTATCTCTCTTTCTCATTTTCTATTATTACTTTCAATTACCTAACTCTGACTCTTTTACTTGCTTTTCTACTTTACTTTTCTTAGAAATCTTATCTCTCTTTCTCATTTTCTATTATTGCTTTCAATTACCTAACTCAGACTCTTTTACTTGCTTTTCTACTTCACTTTTCTTAGAAATCTTATCTCTCTTTCTCATTTTCTATTATTACTTTCAATTACCTAACTCAGACTCTTTTACTTGCCTTTCTACTTCACTTTTCTTAGAAATCTTATCTCTCTTTCTCATTTTCTATTATTACTTTCAATTACCTAACTCTGACTCTTTTACTTGCCTTTCTACTTTACTTTTCTTAGAAATCTTATCTCTCTTTCTCATTTTCTATTATTACTTTCAATTACCTAACTCAGACTCTTTTACTTGCTTTTCTACTTCACTTTTCTTAGAAATCTTATCTCTCTTTCTACTTTTTCTATTATTACTTTCAATTACCTAACTCAGACTCTTTTACTTGCCTTTCTACTTCACTTTTCTTAGAAATCTTATCTCTCTTTCTACTTTTTCTATTATTACTTTCAATTACCTAACTCAGACTCTTTTACTTGCCTTTTCTACTTCACTTTTCTTAGAAATCTTATCTCTCTTTCTCATTTTCTATTATTACTTTCAATTACCTAACTCAGACTCTTTTACTTGCTTTTCTACTTCACTTTTCTTAGAAATCTTATCTCTCTTTCTACTTTTTCTATTATTACTTTCAATTACCTAACTCAGACTCTTTTACTTGCTTTTCTACTTCACTTTTCTTAGAAATCTTATCTCTCTTTCTACTTTTCTATTATTACTTTCAATTACCTAACTCAGACTCTTTTACTTGCTTTTCTACTTCACTTTTCTTAGAAATATTATCTCTCTTTCTACTTTTCTATTATTACTTTCAATACCTTACTCTTTTACTGCCTTTTTACTTTACTTTTCTTAGAAATCTTATCTCTCTTTCTATCACTTTCAATTACCTAACTCAGACTCTTTTACTTGCTTTTCTACTTTACTTTTCTTAGAAATCTTATCTCTCTTTCTACTTTTCTATTATTACTTTCAATTACCTAACTCAGACTCTTTTACTTGCCTTTTCTACTTTACTTTTCTTAGAAATCTTATCTCTCTTTCTACTTTTCTATTATTACTTTCAATTACCTAACTCAGACTCTTTTACTTGCTTTTCTACTTTACTTTTCTTAGAAATCTTATCTCTCTTTCTACTTTTCTATTATTACTTTCAATTACCTAACTCAGACTCTTTTACTTGCTATTCTACTTTACTTTTCTTAGAAATCTTATCTCTCTTTCTACTTTTCTATTATTACTTTCAATTACCTAACTCAGACTCTTTTACTTGCTTTTCTACTTCACTTTTCTTAGAAATCTTATCTCTCTTTCTACTTTTCTATTATTACTTTCAATTACCTAACTCTGACTTTTTTACTTGCCTTTCTACTTTACTTTTCTTAGAAATCTTATCTCTCTTTCTCATTTTCTATTATTACTTTCAATTACCTAACTCAGACTCTTTTACTTGCTATTCTACTTCACTTTTCTTAGAAATCTTATCTCTCTTTCTACTTTTTCTATTATTACTTTCAATTACCTAACTCAGACTCTTTTACTTGCCTTTCTACTTTACTTTTCATAAGAAATCTTATCTCTCTTTCTACTTTTTCTATTATTACTTTCAATTACCTAACTCAGACTCTTTTACTTGCTATTCTACTTCACTTTTCTTAGAAATCTTATCTCTCTTTCTCATTTTCTATTATTACTTTCAATTACCAACTCAGACTCTTTTACTTGCTATTCTACTTTACTTTTCTTAGAAATCTTATCTCTCTTTCTCATTTTCTATTATTACTTTCAATTACCTAACTCAGACTCTTTTACTTGCTTTTCTACTTCACTTTTCTTAGAAATCTTATCTCTCTTTCTACTTTTCTATTATTACTTTCAATTACCTAACTCAGACTCTTTTACTTGCTTTTCTACTTCACTTTTCTTAGAAATCTTATCTCTCTTTCTACTTTTCTATTATTACTTTCAATTACCTAACTCAGACTCTTTTACTTGCCTTTCTACTTTACTTTTCTTAGAAATCTCATCTCTCTTTTTCATTTTCTATTATTACTTTCAATTACCTAACTCAGACTCTTTTACTTGCTATTCTACTTCACTTTTCTTAGAAATCTTATCTCTCTTTCTACTTTTCTATTATTACTTTCAATTACCTAACTCTGACTCTTTTACTTGCTTTTCTACTTCACTTTTCTCACAAATCTTATCTCTCTTTCTCATTTTCTATTATTACTTTCAATTACCTAGCTCAGACTCTTTTACTTGCTTTTCTACTTTACTTTTCTTAGAAATCTTATCTCTCTTTCTCATTTTCTATTATTGCTTTCAATTACCTAACTCAGACTCTTTTACTTGCTATTCTACTTCACTTTTCTTAGAAATCTTATCTCTCTTTCTCATTTTCTATTATTACTTTCAATTACCTAACTCAGACTCTTTTACTTGCTATTCTACTTTACTTTTCTTAGAAATCTTATCTCTCTTTCTCATTTTCTATTATTACTTTCAATTACCTAACTCAGACTCTTTTACTTGCTTTTCTACTTCACTTTTCTTAGAAATCTTATCTCTCTTTCTACTTTTCTATTATTACTTTCAATTACCTAACTCAGACTCTTTTACTTGCCTTTCTACTTTACTTTTCTTAGAAATCTTATCTCTCTTTCTCATTTTCTATTATTACTTTCAATTACCTAACTCAGACTCTTTTACTTGCTTTTCTACTTCACTTTTCTTAGAAATCTTATCTCTCTTTCTCATTTTCTATTATTACTTTCAATTACCTAACTCAGACTCTTATACTTGCTTTTCTACTTCACTTTTCTCACAAATCTTATCTCTCTTTCTACTTTTTCTATTATTACTTTCAATTACCTAACTCTGACTTTTTTACTTGCCTTTCTACTTTACTTTTCTTAGAAATCTTATCTCTCTTTCTCATTTTCTATTATTACTTTCAATTACCTAACTCAGACTCTTATACTTGCCTTTCTACTTCACTTTTCTTAGAAATCTTATCTCTCTTTCTACTTTTTCTATTATTACTTTCAATTACCTAACTCAGACTCTTTTACTTGCCTTTCTACTTCACTTTTCTTAGAAATCTTATCTCTCTTTCTACTTTTTCTATTATTACTTTCAATTACCTAACATTGACTCTTTTACTTGCCTTTTTACTTTACTTTTCTTAGAAATCTTATCTCTCTTTCTCATTTTCTATTATTACTTTCAATTACCTAACTCAGACTCTTTTACTTGCTTTTCTACTTCACTTTTCTTAGAAATATTATCTCTCTTTCTACTTTTTCTATTATTACTTTCAATTACCTAACTCAGACTCTTTTACTTGCCTTTCTACTTCACTTTTCTTAGAAATCTTATCTCTCTTTCTACTTTTTCTATTATTACTTTCAATTACCTAACATTGACTCTTTTACTTGCCTTTTTACTTTACTTTTCTTAGAAATCTTATCTCTCTTTCTCATTTTCTATTATTACTTTCAATTACCTAACTCAGACTCTTTTACTTGCTTTTCTACTTCACTTTTCTTAGAAATATTATCTCTCTTTCTACTTTTCTATTATTACTTTCAATTACCTAACTCAGACTCTTTTACTTGCTTTTCTACTTCACTTTTCTTAGAAATCTTATCTCTCTTTCTACTTTTCTATTATTACTTTCAATTACCTAACTCAGACTCTTTTACTTGCTATTCTACTTTACTTTTCTTAGAAATCTTATCTCTCTTTCTACTTTTCTATTATTACTTTCAATTACCTAACTCAGACTCTTTTACTTGCTATTCTACTTTACTTTTCTTAGAAATCTTATCTCTCTTTCTCATTTTCTATTATTACTTTCAATTACCTAACTCAGACTCTTTTACTTGCTTTTCTACTTCACTTTTCTTAGAAATCTTATCTCTCTTTCTACTTTTCTATTATTACTTTCAATTACCTAACTCAGACTCTTTTACTTGCTTTTCTACTTCACTTTTCTTAGAAATCTCATCTCTCTTTCTACTTTTCTATTATCACTTTCAATTACCTAACTCAGACTCTTTTACTTGCTATTCTACTTCACTTTTCTTAGAAATCTTATCTCTCTTTCTACTTTTCTATTATTACTTTCAATTACCTAACTCTGACTCTTTTACTTGCTTTTCTACTTCACTTTTCTTAGAAATCTTATCTCTCTTTCTCATTTTCTATTATTACTTTCAATTACCTAGCTCAGACTCTTTTACTTGCTTTTCTACTTTACTTTTCTTAGAAATCTTATCTCTCTTTCTCATTTTCTATTATTGCTTTCAATTACCTAACTCAGACTCTTTTACTTGCTTTTCTACTTCACTTTTCTTAGAAATCTTATCTCTCTTTCTCATTTTCTATTATTACTTTCAATTACCTAACTCAGACTCTTATACTTGCTTTTCTACTTCACTTTTCTCACAAATCTTATCTCTCTTTCTCATTTTCTATTATTACTTTCAATTACCTAACTCTGACTTTTTTACTTGCCTTTCTACTTTACTTTTCTTAGAAATCTTATCTCTCTTTCTCATTTTCTATTATTGCTTTCAATTACCTAACTCAGACTCTTTTACTTGCTTTTCTACTTCACTTTTCTTAGAAATCTTATCTCTCTTTCTACTTTTTCTATTATTACTTTCAATTACCTAACTCAGACTCTTTTACTTGCCTTTCTACTTCACTTTTCTTAGAAATCTTATCTCTCTTTCTACTTTTTCTATTATTACTTTCAATTACCTAACATTGACTCTTTTACTTGCCTTTTTACTTTACTTTTCTTAGAAATCTTATCTCTCTTTCTCATTTTCTATTATTACTTTCAATTACCTAACTCAGACTCTTTTACTTGCTTTTCTACTTCACTTTTCTTAGAAATCTTATCTCTCTTTCTACTTTTTCTATTATTACTTTCAATTACCTAACTCAGACTCTTTTACTTGCTATTCTACTTTACTTTTCTTAGAAATCTTATCTCTCTTTCTACTTTTCTATTATTACTTTCAATTACCTAACTCAGACTCTTTTACTTGCTTTTCTACTTCACTTTTCTTAGAAATATTATCTCTCTTTCTACTTTTCTATTATTACTTTCAAT
>CAMPDV010007796.1:0-40622 GCA_946699065.1 Loxodes magnus
ACCTTTTTAAATTCTGAAAGCAATTTAATTATAATGCTGATTGGTTTATTAATAATTAAGAATAGAAAAATAAATTAGTTTTAAATTAAAAGAGAACTGTATAAGATAAATCAATTATGTTTCTTTAATTAGAAGTATTTGAAATTAATTAAATAAAGAAAGATTTAAAATATAAGTCAGCTATATTAATTATATTATTATTGATTCTAGATGCTAATTCAACTCTAAGAATTTTACAGGCAAAGAACCATTTGATTATCAGCTTTTATAAGAGACTTTGCAAAAGATTGAATGGTAAGTAAATGATAAATAAATTAATAATAATAAATTAGTTTAATATTCTATAGATCTTATAGCACTCATTAAGAATCTCTTTATAAAAGCTACAATAAAATTAAATAAATTTACTTATAATTAATAATTTTCCTACTATATCAAAAGCATTAAGTTTTTTAATTAATTTCTTAATATTTTAACTCAAATTTGTATAGTTGTTAGTCGTTAGCTAAAAAGATATTAGGAAACAATTATAATTATAAAGAGATAATTTATAAAGAAATAAATAATAATGTTAAGTATTTAATTTAATAAAATAAGTTTAGTTATTGATGTTCTTTTTTAAAAGTTATGAGAGAAGATTCCAAATTCTCAAATTAACTTTATTAAGACTCTGATGCTTTATAAATTTAATTGCTCTTTAAGCTTATACTCTAAGGATTCATTTATTGTTTTTGATTTTTACTAATAATATTTTTCTTTATTTTAAAAGGAAAGATATGCTTTATTATAATGTCTTAATGTTTTTTCGTCTATATTAAGTACTATTTAATTTTATTCTATTATCTTCTACAGAATTCAAACTATTTCTACTATTTTGGGTCTCTAGATATGACTTTAATAGAAACATTTCTAAATCAACTCTCTTAACTCGCCTTTCATTGCTTTACTTAACTCAGGATGCTAATTTTGCATTAAACTATTTATTATATTATATGCATCAATATTTTTCCAAGGTTTATTTTCGTTAAATAACTCATTTAAAATGCATCCAAAAGCTCAAATATCGACTGCAGAATTTTTCTTTTACTCTGTAAAAAATTCAAGAGTCATATATTAATACTTCCAATAAAATGACCATCAAAATTTCTAACTGTTTACTTCCTATAAACTTTGACATTCCAAAATCAGTTATTTTGACATTAAAGTTTTCATCTAAGAGAATATTTTCAGGACTTAAATCTCCATGAATAATTAATTGATGATAATGATGAAGATCTTTTATTCCATAAGCTATTTATAAAGCTATTCATAGTTTAGAAAGAATTTTTATTTCTTACCAAGCTTATCCTTCATATAGAAGTTTATCTAAAGAAGTACTCATTAAATCTGAAGCTATGCAAAGCCTATTTTTAGTATCAAAGCATATTGCTCTTAGTTGTAATAAATAATCTGATTCTAATTCCATAGATATAATAATTTCTTTTAATCATTCTTAAATTTACTAATGATTTTAGATTTTTTAGCTAGCTATTTTAATAGCCACATATTTATTTTTTATTCTTCCTTTGAATACCTTTCCAAATTATCCTTCTCCTATTTTGGATTAGATAGAATTAAAAATATAATCAAAATCTAAAATTTGTATTTATATTTTTTTGAGTTTATCTGTTATTTGCTTATGAAGATAGTAAATATTTTTAAATCTAGGAAGTTATAAAGTTTTATAAATCTAGATATTCTCTTTATATGACTATAAACATAAAACTAAAGATATATTAAGAATAGCGCTACTACTGCAAAAAATAATTGAAATGCGAATTTATGTTTTTCCAGGTAGTAAAGTAAAAGTATCTATTTCAAATTCCATGTATTATAGATTAGTACATACTGAGAAAATGTATATTCAAAATAACAGGAATATAAAGTACAATCAGCTTATAAACTTCTAGTAATTAAAAAAAGTCATATTCAAGCAGCTTTACATTTAAAACCTGACAAATATCAGTTCAAGTAAAATGAAGAACAAAATTTTTATATATATTGGGCATAATTAAAAGATACATTTGATCCAAAGAAGAGATACATTGTATGTAGCTCATAGATTTAGAAATCTTATATAATCTAATAAAAGAGAGTATTCTTTATAATTGTTGGCTAAATAGATCATAAGAAGAATTAAAATATTTCAAAGTCTATCTATTCACTAGGAATAAAGTATTTACAAATTTACAGCAAATGGAATAACAATAATAGACTTTTTACTTAATAATAACTATATATATGGACTTAAAAATTACTTTAAGACTTTAATAGAGAATAATAACGCAAATATTTTATTACTATAAATAGTGCTTCATATAAAACTAATCTATTAAGAAATCTCTTATCATTCTTCACCCAGGATATTTTCGTAAATATCTAAACACTATTCTTGATTTCTAGCATGATTTCTTTTTAACATATTTTGGAAGATTACTTGCTTCTTTAATTTATTTTTTTTTATTTTGTGTTACTTAGAGTCTAAATCGTTTTCTTTTACATATTAATCAAGTTGGCCAATGATAGCTTTTAAATTCGATCCAGTTAAGACGAGATTTTGTTATTTTTTTTAAACATAGCCTGAGTTTTCGTTACATATTCTTTTGATATTTTGCCACTATTTTTTTTATAACTTTCTAATATTTTTCACTGTTTTTTTCTACTCATTTTTAAATTAATCGATTTTACTTTATATCTACTCCTTTAGTGCATCATACTATTTTCAATCTTACATTTTCGAAAACTCTAGTTAGAATCTTTTATAGTCATATTTTAGCCAACATTTGAACAAATTGCAGATCTAGGCTAGCTAGTGCTTTTAAACCTCATTTAGTTTCAAATCAATGCTGATTACTTTCGCTTAATTTTTTTCTTGCTGGCATTTTTGGACATACTTTTATATTTTAGACTCCAACTCTGGTAGTTATTCTTGATTTTAGATTTAGTTGATACATAATTGATTATTTTGATGGTCATATTATATCTCAGCATTGTAGACATTACATATATATTTGAGCTAAATAATTTAATGGTTTTCTAGTTCTAAATAAACTCTAATAAGATGGTGAGATCACGAGTAATAAATATCTTATGTATTTAGCTTATAATTATAACCAAATGAAATAACTTATTTAAACTTATATTCGTTCTTGCACTTCAGTTAGATATTCTTTTAATTTTTAATTTTTACTTAAGAAGATACTTTTTTAATTTCGATTGTTTCTTCAATCTTTTTTTATGCATTCTAAGATATAAATAGGACATCAAGTTTTATGATTATTTAGCATTCTTGAAAATGGAAGCTATATGACTTATTTAAATTATAATGATCTAGCATAAGAGATTCTAATTTAATCTGATTTTTAAAAATAAGGATGCTTTATTTATATTTAATCTTTGAAGCTTGAGAAAATCAAATTTTCTCAATTCTTTAATCTTAACTTATTACTCATTTCGCTAAGTTAAATCATAAAATTATTACTTAGAAATAAGCTTTGCTTAGATATATCTATTCCATAGTAAATAACTTCTTTTTAGAATAGAAGAGAAATCTTAAGGAGACTTTACCTTAGTAATTTAGAATCTCAACTCTTTAATAGTTAAAAATTATATTTATTGCATCTTAGATTGATAAGTGCTAAGTAAGCATAAGAAGTAATTAAGCATTAATATTTGAAAATATAAATGTAAGAGTTTTTCTTAAGGAATCTCTCCTTAATAGTAAGATTAAATATTTCTTCATTAGATTCTTAAATTAGTTTATGTAAAGAGTAATAGCCAAGCTTGTAAGTTTTTATTTAATTTACGTTAAAATAATCAGTCTATTATGTAACAGTAAAGAGTTAAGAACTTATAATTGAGATTTAGGATAAATCAGCCGGCAAAAATAATTGAGAATTAAGCTTGATTAGGGATAATATGATTTTTAAAACTTAATAAAGCAGAAAGAGTTACTAAATATCGATAGAGTGATCAGAAATCTCTTACAGAATTAGCGAATAGTAAATCATTTTTTTTGTTTAAAATCCTATTAATATTTCCTAGAGTTTTCCTTTATACTTTCTAAGGCTTAGATTACTAATGGAATGTCATATTTAGATCTATTTTAAGTTTATAAAAGAGTAAGAATTATTATAGTTGGTCTCTTATAGAAGCAAATGAGAATTGCAAAATAATCTTTAAAATAAGTAGAAAAACTAGAATTAAAAAAACTTAGAGCAATTTTAGAAGAGCCTTGACTGAAGGTTTTATAGAAAATTTTAAAAAGAAGCTTAATAATTGTAACAATATCAAAAATCTGGATATAGTTATTCCTTATTTTGCTTTTACTTAAATAGTCGGCATAAGATAAAAGCAACTTTATTATTTTTTCTAAAAAGATAAAGCTAAAATGAAGTCTTTTAAGGCATTAACTTTTAAGCAATTCCGAATTTTTAAGAGATTAAGTAGCATTTTCATTCAACACTAAAGCTTTTTTAAAGGATTATAAAATGATAAGCTTAAGATGGTTTTATATTATTTAAATTCTCTCTTATTTAAATGAATAGCATTCTATTTACGCATTCAATTATTTTATATCATATGGCCATGGATATCTCTAAGTGGGATTTCAATGATTTACTATATTAAAGTCATTTGCATTTAAGCATATAGTTACCTCTAATAAATAATAATAATAATAGATAAATTATTTAGAGGTCTTCTTGGATTTTCACCAATTTCCCTCTTTCCAACCAGAATAATCTGGTGAATAAAAAGAAAAGTTTATTGTTTCATTTCTATTTTTACTTAAATCTTGTATTTCTCTTCTCTCTCCATCTTTTATCCATCTACATTGCTACTATTTTTTTGGCGCCTGTCTCTTTAATTTGATAAATAGATCCTCTCTCAGTAATATGAATTCTTTCTGTCAATCTCTTAACTCTCTAATTAAATTCATTCATGAATACATAGAAATTTCTACACTATTTGTATTAGTGTCCTTTTTTCTTACAGTAATAAAACTTTCTACTCTTCATTGTATTCTGATAAATTTTTGGTCTTTTTTCAATTTCCATTTGACAACCTTGCTAATTGTTTTAAAATTATTATTAAATTTGATTTTGCCCCAATATCGCAATTGGTTCTGGCTATTATGCACGCTCTGTTTATTTAATTAATTATGATTATGAGTCTAATTTCATTTACTATATTTACTAAGAGCAGTCAGTTTGAATATTTCAATAGGCATCCATTTCTCTTTCTTATCTAATTAATCTATCTTCTACGTTTTCACGATTCTCTTTCAATATTTGATTTTACTCCTTAAGCTTTTTAACCTCTTTAAGCAAAATTTTTTTCTAATTCTGTAAGTTATTCAATGCTATTTCGATCCTCACTAAGATTAATTTCTGAAAGATTTTAGTCAACTGGAGTTTCTTATTACTTTGGAGGTGTGGACATTCTCTTCCTTGGTTTTGATTGTTTCTACTTTTTCTCTTCAGATTCTTATTAATTTTTACCTTTCTAATTTTATTTAGTAAAAAAGCAGGGGTTCATTTTTTTTACCTCTAATAAATTAAATTATTTTATCACTTATAGCAAATGACTAACCTATATATGTTTATTAAATACAGATTAGATAGGAAATAAATGCATTTATTATAAATAAATCAACAATTCTTATCTGAATTTCTAAGAAGAATCCTTTACTTTAATTAAGATAAAAACTAATAGTAATGAGTTAAATAAAGATGCCTAAAATATGATAACGGAGTATTTCAAACTATATAAGTAAATCCTTTACATTATATTTATCTATGTCTACAAAAAAGATTTTTTCCATAGCTTTAATATGATTAAGCATGTTTCTCATTAAGGATCATTATAGCAATATTTTATCATAAGCTTAATGATTTTATAGTGATTATATTCTTTATTTCTTTTAACATTCATAAATTGGAGAAATCAGAAAATTAGATAATAGCAGAATTATTTAATCTAAATGATCATAAAACAATTCATCATTTTACAAGAAATAAGCAATATCAAAGATATACAGATTCATAAAGAGTCCTAGGCTAAATTATAAAATGAACTTATACAAATTTTTGATTATCAAGATGAATAAAAAAGGAAACCCAAACTTTGTCTGCAGGATAATAAAACAGTCTTCAATAGTAAGAATAAGCGAATAATGATCACAATAATTATCTTAATCATATAATTAAATTAAAACCTTAAATAATAGCCTTGCAATTAATCTAATTAAAGTTTAAGTTACTATTCTTTATTTATTCAAAAATTTTAATTTTGATTTACAGTAAAGAAGTATTAGTTAAAAATTAGATTAATAAGTATTGAGACTAAGAAGAAAGGAACTAAAATAAAAATATCTAATAATGGTAAATTATTTTGTTCAACCTTTTATTTCTTCAAACATAAATTTGATAAGCTAAATTTCCTTTATAAATAAATTTGATTATAGAGCGCGTAGCACTCTCGCTGGTGCGCAGCTCTTTAAAAAAAGTGTTTCATGCTGACAAGAATGTTTGTTACTGATAAAATTATCAGATACTGATAAACCTTGTTCAATACTGGTATAATTATTCAGTACTGATAAAAATGTTCAATACTGGTATAATTTTAGAATACTCGTAATCTTATCTACTTGTTGGAGGTCCAAAGACATGGCAGAAATGTGTCTCATTGCATCACCAAAGCAGAGGACAACATGTGTCAATTATGGGTACTTAAATTCCCCACCTCTGATGAAGCTCGCAATATTATTTCTTTTTAGTTCCAGAATTAAAAATAAACGAAGCCAGTGCCGAAGGTCTAAGAATCTTATGTCTCGAGGCCAAACCAAAGCAGAGGAAGACATAAAGTCGATTATGGGTACTTAACTTCCCCAACCTCTGATGAAGACGACCTTGTTGTTCACCTTCGAACAACTATGGCAGTTTTAAAATATATAATAAAAAGGTTTTTGAAATACTAATTACCTGTTATTTTTATATAAGCTTTAGATTTTTAAAAATTTTGAAATTAACTTTTCTACTAATAACTGGAAAAACCTATTAATTACTACTCTAAAATAAAATAAGAAAATAAGAAATTTATTTAATATGGATCTAGAAAGGATCTAACAAAAGATAAAGCTTCAATTAATATCTGATATAAGCAGACACAACAAATAAATTTTATGTGATAATAAATTATCTAATTGTGTTCCTATTTTAACTGAGACATGAATAAATTAAAGCTATAGAGCAAGCATGCTGAAATTATTAACTAAAATATCTTATTCTAAGTTAATATCCCTTTGTAATCTAATGACTTAAGTTATAATTTAAACTAGCTTTAAATCAAACTTAAGTAATAATAATCAACAACTTTTATAATAACAAAGTCTTTTAATTAGTTACTTATATCTTTCAGTTGGAATTGCAAATATTAAAGAATAGATCATCTTTAGTAATTGGAATAAATTAAGATGAAAGTAAAGTTATTAATAGTCTGAAGTATTAAGTATTTAAAGATTTAATTAATGAGAAAAATCAATTATGAATTATAAAACTTATAATTGAAATTATATCTATTGAGAAAGATATCTAATTATCATATTTATGGATTGGTTCTATAATTTTAAAAATAAAAAAGAATGAAAAGAGATTTTAAGTAAAAAGATTGCCTATCAATTTAAAATTTTAGTTAATAATTTAAAGCTATTTAAGTTAGAAGATGATATAGAATTATTATTAAAGTAACTCTAAAAAAAGAGTTTCTATTTTGAGAAATATTTTAATGTTTATTTCCCTTCATTATTTAAATAATAATATTAATTTTTAGTTTTCCGTTTTAGGGATTTCCAACCCTGTCAGGAATACAGCAGTTCATGCTCCCTGCTGTTAAATATAAAAGTTCGGGTCGCCCAATTTTAGCGAGATTGGGAACTCGGATTTTTCCAGGTTTTCCCTCCTTTAACTTGCCTTGGTTCCATCTTAATCTTGTATATTGAACCATCCGGGTTGCAATACATTCTTTTCATTCTTGCTTCTTCTTTTTTCTTCTTTTGTTGTTCTTTCATCCAATAGTTTCTTTATTTCTATTAGAATTTCTAATACTTCCGATTAAAATGTCATACACTTCCACAGCAGAAACATTTCTTTTTTATTTTGAATTATTTTCCTTGATTTGTTTGCTCTTTCTAGGCTTCGATTTCCATTTGTATAGCTCCGGTTTCGCTTTACTCTTTCTTAAAAGTTTACAATTTCTCTTCTACTTTTCCGAGTCTGTTATCCAGTTCAGTCTGTTTCTAAAGCTAATTTTAGGATTCGTTAGTCTGACTTTGTGAAATATTCCAAAAGGCGTTAAGATCTCTTTCCTAGGACATAAGTCTTGACTCAATCTAGGTCTAGCTTTGCCATCATCAATCTAGGTCTAGCTTTGCCATCATCATATCATTGTCCTTCTTCAATCTTTTGACCTCTTCCTGGATGTTCAGTATCGCTTTGATGAGCTATTCCATGCTCATCTGGCCGGAAGGGTTGAACTCTGATACCTCCTCGTGGAGAACAGACTTCATCTGTTTCCTCGGTTTCTTGCTTGAGGTTGGAGTTTCCGTGTATATATTCTTCAAGGTGGCTTTCGTTCGTTTTGTTAGATTCCAGCTTGTTAGTTCAGTGTTGGTTAAAGTTGTGATAGAGAAGATTGTTAAGATTATTAAGACTTGGTTTCTTGCTTCCTCCCTTCCTTTTTGGCTTAAGAAGAGGTGGTATAGAAACCTGACTTAAAACCTTCAACCATTTTTTTAATTTTAAAATTAACTAATTTTTTTTTCATGTAGCTTTAAATATAAAATCTTTGTTTATGAGTTTAGCTTAGTTTTTAATGAAGTCACTCATGTTATTTAAATCATATACTCTTTATAATATTGAAAATAGTTATCTTTTTAAAAATTTCTTTTTGTTCTATTTCGAAAATTTTTTATTTGAAGAAATATTATTTTTTATAATGAAATACTCTTAGATTTTTTTTATTTAGTTTAAAGATAGAGCTGACTTTATTTGTTTATTGCAAGAATAATTTATTATGAGTTATGTTTTATATTAGTATTATATAAATTTTTAGACATACAAAATATGTTAAAGGTATAGTCATAGTAATAAGTAAAGGAGTTCTATCAACTATTATTAAATATCTTGTAGTTTGATGTTCTTTATATCAATTAAATTATTTGAAAATGTAATTATTAACACAATAAAATTCCTTTAATATGATTCTTATTAAACTCAAATTATTTAATGTGAAGTGCTATAAAGTTTATTTCTTTTATAATATTTTATGGCTTAATCTAAGCTAATTCTTATTTCTTTTACTAATAAGTTCTCAATTAATTAGAAAAAAATTCTCTAATATTATGGTTTTAATAAAAATGTTTTTATACAATTTAAATTAAAATTTTTTAATATTTTGCTTTTTATCTTTGCTAAAGGAAATTATTATTTGCATACATTTAAATAGATTTTTAAGCTTTAAATTTTTATTTTAGCAAGATTTTATAATATTTCCTTAATAATTTCAAATTTAGGAACACTTTGTATTTAATGTAGAAGCATTTTATAAATCATATTATCTTCATATTTTAGGAATTATTTTAGTTAGTAAATTTCTTTATTGAATTTATTCCTAAATATTTTAAACATTATACCTTAAATCATTATGAAATCATTACGCATAGCATTCATATTTTTTCTTAATCAGATTATGATGATTCTTTTAATTAATTTAGCAAAAGAATGCTTAACTAAATCATTATTTTGAAGAGAGAATACAATTTTAGTTATAATTAGAAAATAAAAGCACAATTTTCTTTATTTAAGTTTAGGTTTTTATGCTTAATAAATCTCCAAATTTCAGTATTAATTTTATGGTGCTTTTAAAGTTATCTTATGTCGGTTGATAACTAGAAATAATTTTACTTAATTCAGATAATAAAAATATGAATACTTTTAATTTCCATGATATAATCTAAGGTAATTAAAAGCTTAATAGGATATTAAACTAACTTAAGTTTCTTGTAATTAGATTTTAATTCTGCGTGGATACTTATTCTACTATTTAAAATATATAGTTCTATTTATTTTAGAGAATAATCGTATTAAGTTGCTTTTAGTCTATCTTTTCTTATTTCATTATTTAATAGCTTTTATTAATTAGCTTTTCATCTCATATTTTTATATCTTAGAGAGTAAATAAAAAACTTTAACTTTCTAGCTTTGTCTTTATTTATCCTAGTTTTATTTCTAAGTTTTAGTTTATTAAATGCTTCCCTTAATTTTGAGTATAGTTGAATATTTTATAATTATTTGCCTATTTTATGAAATTTAGAAATAAAAGTGCTTAAGTGACTGCTTAGTATATTTTAGCTATAAATTAATTATTTTTAGGTAAATAGACCTTGCTTTATACCTTAGGCTATTGATTCAAATCAGAAAAGCCAAGTATAATGGAAAAGTTTACAAGAAATAAGAAGATAAATAATTTAATTTAATGATTTGTAGGACTAAGATAATTATTAGCTCTTAGGATCAAGATATTTAGCTTCATTTTTAATAAGCAACTTTTTAGCTTTTTAGCTATTTTTCCCAAATTTAGCAAAGTTTAAATTATATGCATTAGAATATTTTAGTAAGCACAACTTGATTTACTTAGAAATCAGAAATAAATGATTTGAGAAGTAAACTTTAATTAAAAAGTTATTAATTTTTTAACTGGTTAAATATAATAGAAAAGCAATCTCAATTTAACTAGAAAGGTTAATCAGAAGCTTATTAAATTTAAAAATGTAAAGCTTTTATTTAGTAATTTTTAATTGAGTATGAATAAAAAGATTTTAAAATGTATCAAGTTGATTATGCTTATTTTGAGAAAAAGCCTAGACAATCTATTTTCTATAGATTTATACCTAAGTTACATGACTATATATTATTACTCTTACTTATAGTAATTATGCTAGTTATACATTCCGTCTCATTTAGGCTAATATAGATAAAAATATCAATTCCAATGCTAAGCGAAATCTCTCGGTGTTGTTAAAAGGTAAATTCTGATTTTATTTTTCTTTAAAAATGACATGCTGAAATAAATAGTAATAATAAAATTTATTAGTTTAGGAGATATAAAATATGCTACTATCTTAATTAATAAATTAATTTAATAGCTTCATATTCTATCAGATTAAATCTATATGTCTATACATTTCTCTATTATTAACAAATCTTTTTTCTTCAAATTCCTTCTGCAAATTTTGAAATCTCAAGCTTTTCGTGCATTTAAATGGAGAAAGCAGAGAATCTAAAGTAGTTAATAAAAAAGGATTTCTGCAATAGATTCATAACTATAAAAATAAAAGTATTAGAATAATTTATTTTAGCTTCCAATTAATTAAAGTGAAAGGAAAATAAAATGAAAGATAAATTATTAACTAAGCGAATACATCAAAATATAGTTAATACTAATAGCCTTTAAAAAATAATTATAGCCAATAAACATAATCAATTAAAATATCAAATACCTTATCTAAAGTATGACTTCTTATAGAATTTGAAAAACTTTATAAGAAATAAGATTAAGAACTAAAGATAAAACTACAACTATCTAAATATTCTTCAAAATTAAAACTAATTTAAATAAAGAAAAGAATAAAGTTATTTTTAAACAGAAATAATAATCATGCATCTTTATATTACTAGAAAATCCTTCTTTGAAAGAAAAAGGAAAAAAGCTTTGTTTCTATAATTATGAAATAAAAATTAAAAAACTTAATGAATAAAATGCATTTAATAAATCAAGTTCAACTCTAATGTGTCTTTATTAAGATTATATTAAGCTTTATCTATTTTATAATTTTTATTAGCTAGATTAAATTAAATTAAAAATTTTAAGGTTAATGGAGTGTTCCCTTAAAAGATCCATAACCCCTGTATTACCTTTTACAGGGTCTCGGACTCCCCGGTGTCTCCACCCAAGTTCACTTCCGAACTTTCCGAACGGTCTTGGAGTTATCTTCTTACGTCATAATTAACCATCCGAGGAAGGATAAAACATGGTCAATTCATTTCAAATATTTTTTCTAATTTCGTAATTTCCCTAGCATCTTCTTCAAAGATGATATTGACTGCCACATATGTAGCACTTTTTTTGAAGTATTTTTCTTAAGTCATGGGTTGTTCTTCTATTATCATTGAATCTTGATTTTTTTATGGCTATTAGCTCTCTAATTTCTCTAACCTTTGCTTAATTTCTTTAACTTGCTAAAAGGCATTTTCACATTTTTAAAAGTCTATTCCCATTTATTCATCTAGTCTAACAATATCGCATTCTATTTCTTGATATCTGTTATTAATATCCTATTTTGTAACAAATTCAGTGTGTGGCTTCTCATCGTCCACATGATCTTATAAATCTTGTTATAAACTGATAACATAATGCTCGAGATTCTCGACTTTATCAGTGTAGTCGAAAATAATCTCCACGAGTTATTCCTTGTCTAAATTCATTAGTTGATTAAATAATGCCTCTTTTTAGGAATTTTTGCAGGTAGTTATTTTTTTATTAGATAAATGAATATTAATTTATATTTATCTTCAATTCCGTTAAGAAGCTTTTAAAACTTAAAAATGTAAGAAATATAAAAAGATCTTAAGATAAGTTACCAGATGAGGGAAAAATAATAATGATTTACTAGATTAAAAATTTTATTATTATTGCAAAATTCTTAATCGCCATAGTTGCGAAGGTGAACAACAAGGGACAGCTTCATCAGAGGTTGGGGAAGTTAAGTACCCATAATCGACTTTATGTCTTCCTCTGCTTTGGTTTGGCCTCGAGACATAAGATTCTCAGACCTTCGGCACTGATTTAATTTAATATTAATTTTGGAACTAAAAGGAAATTATTTTTGCGAACTTCAACAGAGGCGGGGAATTTAAGTACCCATAATTGACACATGTTATCCACTGCTTTGGTGATGCGATGAGATACAATCCTGCCACGCCCTTGAACCTCCAACAAGTATTAAAGATTACAAGTATTCTAAAATTATATCAGTATTGAACATTTTTATCAGTACTAAATAATTATAACATTATTGAACAAGGTCTATCAGTATCTGATAATTTTAGCAGTAACAAACATTCTTCTCAGTATGAAACATTTATTTTAAGAGCTGCACACCAGTGAGGTGGTACGCTCTCTATAATCTAAGTTTTTTTTAATGAAACTCAGAAAATTAGATATTCTTATTTAGTTAAATTATGGTATTATGCTTTTATAAACTCGAATTTTAATATGCTTTAAAATTTTTATATACACCTTAAAGTAAAAAATGAAACCCAGGTTTTTTATTAAATAAATTTAGATTGGTAAAAATTAAGAAGAATCAGAAGGGAATAAATAGAAATTAGTAAAGCCAAGAAAAAGAATGAAATCTCTTTCAAAATAAGAAACTAAAATTTAATAAGATTTTTAAGAAACTATACAAGAAGTATCAGAATTCAACATCTAACAATAAATAAGCTATGAACAGCTTATAAAGGTGGTGCTTAAACTCCAAGAAGAGGTTAAAAAGCTTCGAAAGGAGAATGCCAAGTTGATCAAATTTGTGACTGGAGGACTCTAAGATTCTATTGAACTAAGACTGAATAACCAGAAAAGAGAAATCAGCGCACTCTGAAACTATCAACGTGAGCAGTTGAGCCAGACAAATTCTCAAGTCTAAAGAATATAGGATTAAAGCTTGAAAACATTCTTCAAAGTTAAAGCTTTAACTCCCAACTTAAAAACATGGAAATTAAAAAAAAGGAATAATAATAGTGAAAAATGAAAATATGGAAAAGGAAACGTTGCTACTACTGTAGTAGCTAATAACATTTATGCAGAAATTGCTGAAAATTCCGAAAATTTAAAAAACATTATTGAATCTAGGAAAAAGAAAAAGAGAACAACTTTATTACTATCAAGAAAGATAAATATATAGAAGAAAATAAAATTAGCAACTACTATGATTATATTAAACAGAACCTTAAAGAAGAAAATTTTATGATATTCAAGAGCGACCTTGAAGTTATGCCTGTAAGCTAATTTAGACTAGCAATTATTAAATTAACAAATCAGTTTTTCTTCAGCTTTATAAATTTACTGCTTTGGATGAAAAGTATGTATTAAATTCCAGTTATTTCTTTTTTAGAAATGTCTATCATTATAGTTACTTTCTCAATTTTAGAATCTTTGAGATTACTATGCAATCTTGCTAAAATATTTCCTATCTCTAGTAATTGAAATATTTTATTTTGAGAATCTTCTCATTTAAATGAATTAGAGAAATTGGAATATTTCTTCAATATTAATTTTTTATTAATGACAACTTAGTTCTATCTTATAACTTATTCATTAGTCTAAGTATGCTACTTGCTAATTCATAGATCTAGATTCTATGTCTTTCAATAGTTAATTATGGAGTATTTATTAAATCTTAAGCCTTTCCTAGTGCTGCTACTCGATATGCAAGTTTATGCTATTAAAGTATTATAATTCCTCAAATTTTATTAGAATTCCATGGAATAATTCTATAAAGAAAAAATTATTTTTAGACTTAATGCTACTTCCTTGAAGAGTAATATATTTCTAGTTTTAAGGAATATACCATTTCTTTAATAAAAGGTTTGCAATCTCGAAAAATTTACACTACCAATAATTTTAAGCTTTTGATAAATTGAGTTTTTTTTCAATATTTCGAGCAGAATCTATAAATCCCTTGAAATTTCCATAGATTTAAAGAAATTCTAGCAATTTATTAAATTATTTGTTCGTCTATTCTTAATTAAAATTTGGTTTATTTATGATTTAGACTTAAATAAAAAAGTAGTTCCTAAAGCAAGTTATTAGAATTTTTATGATAAGTTACTTAAAATTTTCTATCTTTAACTTATTCTTATAAAAAGGAAGTTTCTATCTGCTTCTGTTTCTAAAAGTATATTCCTTTAAAAAATAAAATGATGCTTATAAGTGATTAACTTACAATATCATTAATTTCATTAGAGTCATAAACTAGTAGTGCAAATCTAATTTTTTCGGTAAGAGATTAGCTATTTTATTAATTGAATGCTTTGCTTTTATTTTTGCTTATTCTTTAGATTTACCCATATCAAGCCTATTTCTTTTGAATAAATAACTCAGGAAAATTAAAAAGAATTAAGTGTTAACGAATGTTAAACTGCTAATTTCCTTTTAACTTGATATAATACCGCTTTTCTACTTTACTTTGCTGAAATTTTAGTATAAAAACTTTCGAAACTCAAACGTTTAAAGTTTAAGAGTCTTAGATAGCAGAAATCCCCTTGCAAATCTATTTTGGATTAGATTTAGTCACAATAACTAGACTTAATGAAATGCTTAATATAATGAAGGAATTAAAGTACACTATAGTTCAAAACCATAACGAAATATTTAAGTCAAGCAGCAAATACAACCAAAAGGATAATCATCTATGTGGTTGAGATATCAGAAGATAAGCTTCATTATTAAAGAAGAAGGATTAGATTTAGAAAAATGAGAGTTTGCTTATTAATTTGACTAATGGACTATATTATGATATTAGATTCAAAAAATTAAGCTTCTTAGTATAATTGAACTTTAATTATTTAAGTAAAAAATATAAAGCTTACTAAGATTATAATTATAATAAGTTTATAAATAATAAATTGCTGTACAATTAATAAGGAAAATCACCCTTTAAATATAGCTTATTTGAAAGATTTATAATCTTAGATATATAAAGCATTGTTCTAGAAAAATGGTTTAATTAAATTAATAGTAGAAGGAATAAATTAAACTAGATTGAGGAACATTTTTCAAAACTTATTTCAAACGAAAATAAGAATCTTTAGTCAGTTTAATCATATTCATTAAAATTCCTTAGATCTAAAGAAAGAAGTATAAGATTTTGGTCGAAAATTAAAGGGAAATTAAGGAGATAAAGTTATTAAAAGCATAAGATTGGATTAAGTAATAATAAAAAGTAAGCAAAGGATAATTACTTATAAAAAAGCACATCATACTGGATATTTCTGATTAATGAACTAAAAACTTATAAAAATCAACTTATTTATTATCTAGCTTGGAATCCTTATGCACTTTTTAAATGTAAACTGCCATTATGTGTTTAATTTCAGCTTCTCCTCTTACAGAAATAAAAGCTTCCAAAAGCTAGTTGCCTTCTCAAAATAGACATTAGTAAATTAGCTTGCTATTTTAATTATTTGATTAAAATAAATGATTATGTGATTTCATTCAGATGAGCTATACAAGTTAACAGTATAATTAGTATAAAACTTAACTAACCGTCTATCATTAAAAAAAGCGAATTTTCTCTCTTATTGGCAATATTTATATAAGGCATCAAAAAGAATAAATAACTTAAATATTAGTAGAAAGTTTCAAGAAACATGGGATTTAAGTAAACTACTTTCGTAAAATAATTCTAAAAGTAATAGAGAAATTGAAGAGAGAAAAAGCATAATTATAATTAAATCACTAAATTTTAGCATTTTACATATTTAAAAAGAGGAGTCTAATCCTTAAATTAGCTACCATTAGAAGAAATAACTCTATAGTTAAGCATTAATAACTAAAAAGGATTAAATTGTAGAAAATTAAATTAGGTTGTATTATTAAAAGATAATAAACTCAGAAAAATCTTTTGTTCCAAAATTAGATTAAAGGCATCAACTTTATAGTAATTTCAAGTAAAAGAATTAAGGTAATTTAGCATAAAATCAATTATCTTAATAATGGAAATGAAAATATTAAACTTTAAAAGGATGTTAGTATACTAGATTATCAAAATCATTAATAAAGAAAAAACTTAGTAACTAGAATAAATAAATCCTAGATCTTGGTAGAAAATAAAAATAAAAATATAATATATGAAGGTAGGAAGCTAATATAGATATAAATAGTAGAATTTATTTTAAGATAGAATAAAAATAAACACTTTAAAAATAATAACTTTAGTCAACTATTCGAAGCAATGAAGATTTAATAAAAATTATATGAAACAACTTTCTTAACTATAATTCTTTCCTTGATCTTATAGCAATTCATTTTTAAACATAAAATGAAAATAGATTGTAAAGAATTAAAATATTAGACATAATAAACTCTCATTGAAATAATTCTTTTACTAAGAAATATGAATTCATATCAATTAAACTTGGAGTATCATATTTAATGTTAAAAACTCTAAGCTAGTTTATTTAGAGATTATAATTATTATTATAAAGTAATATATACGAGAAAAGTTGATAACCACTTAGAAATTAAAATATCTATGAAATTAAATTTATCAGCAAACACTTAGTAATAATCATTTAATTATAATAATATAATTTTATAATTTGTTAATAGCTTAATAAAAACTTCAATTATCATTAAATAATTTGTTTTAATATCCTACTATTCGAAAGACATAGCTTTGCAATTTAAAATCTCACTATTTTTTTTGCATTTTCCTCATAAATAATTTTGTATTCTTTTAGATTTTTTTATTGTTCTGAGTTTGGTACGTTTGCTTCCTTTTCCTTAACTTTATTCCTAATTTTTCTTCTTTATTGTTTGATTCTAAATTTTATTATTCAAACTTTCTTTTATTTTTTTTATTTCTATTTTATAGACACTTTTAAGGTAGGTTTGATTGACAAACGATCTCAATAAATTAAAGAATAAACAATTTAATTTATTAAAGTTTTGTTCTGATACAGGGTATTTTTTTTCTACGCTGTAAAACATTCGAACTCCTACATAATATTTAAATTTCATAAGACTTTAACTACTCTCCATATTCAGTTAAAAAAACCTTTTCACCTTTAATCTCCTTATTTTTTTTAAATGAAGAGATAATTTCTTTTTTGATAATTATTTTGCTAACCTTTATTCTTTCATACAGGGAGAATCCAAAAAATACATTCCTTTATCTTTTTTATTTATATTTTTATATAAAATTGACTCTCTTATAGATCTTCCTAATTAAATCAAAATTTCTTTCTTTCCACAATAATTTTCATAATTAGTAGCAATACTAAAGCTTATTAGAAGTTTATTTCTCATAAGAATTAAATGAAGTTTTATACTCCAAAGAGTTAGTTTTTTATTTATTTTGTTTATATGAATACTAATGAAGAAACTATAATGATTATATTCTAAACTAATGTAAGCTTAGTCATACTGTCTTTAGTATATTCCTAATAACTCTTAGACTTTATCATGCTTTGCTGCTAAAAATATGATTTTTATAAAACTTGTGATTATGAGACTTATGATTCCCATATCATATTAAATAAATTTTATCTAATTTTTGTTTAAAATAATTAAAAGAAAGGCAAATATAAGAAGAGATGCAAATATTACAACAGCAACTGTGAAATTTTGTTCATAATAAACTTGAGAAAAGTATGGATGGTGTAAAATATCATAATTTGATAATGGTAAACTAAAACAGTGTATAAAAGAGATTAGTACATAATGCCAATTCACTTTAAAGGGATAATCTACTTTATTTTTAATTTAAACTTTTTTCTCCTTATCTTCTCTAAAAGGATAAAGAAATTTGGCAATTTTTAATGATGAATGTCTGATTCTTAATTTTCATATGTTGAAAACTTATCTTAATAATTATTCTTTAACTATACTAAGTGGTATATTTCTATGAAGTAATATGCTATTTTAAATATAGTAAAAGAAGTTGGCCAAAATGATGTTTCTTCTATATATCCTTTCTAATTAAGAAAATGGTTTAATTTTAGTTATTAAAGATCAAAGTGCATTAGTATAATAAAAAGAATTCATTTAGTCACTAAGATCTGCTGATAGCTTTTATAACCATAAAGTTGATTATTTAATGCTTAAATGTTGTAATATTTTTTTAATTGTGCTAGAAATAATAATTTTAAACTAATAATTCTTTAAAATACTAAGAGCACTCTAAATAAGCTGCCTTTTAAATATAATAAGCAACAATATTCTTAAAATAAAGCAGAAATACATTTAATAGTTGTTTAAAATATAAAGGAAAGATAGAAATTAATATGAAAAGGTAAAGAATAATTAGAAGTAGGCTTATAGCTGCTAACTAAAATCTTAGAATTAATAAAACTGGAAAATTTAGAAATTTGCAAAATATTTGTAATTGCAAATGATATAGCGTGTCTATCTTCTAGCTTTATAACTTTGTATATAATAACTCCTGCTAGTAATCTCAACTATATCAAAATTTTCATTATGAGAGCTGCATTTAAAATAAGATATTAAATTAATTTTTGATTGAGTAATCTTGGCTTGCATGAGCAAAATCCATTTGAAGTTTGAAAATTTTTTTCGAAAATTAAAAGATATGAAATGTTTGTTCATACACAAAAAAATCTAAATAAGTAAAATACCTGATATGAAAAACTAATTAGTTTAATTTTACACTCTTTAGATGGAATAAATCGAATGAAATCAGCCTTATAAAAGAAAAAACTAGAGATTGTTCCACAATTAATCGAAAAAACAATGGTAGAATAAGAATGAATCGCAGAGAATATTAATAAGAGGGAATAGCTGAAAGCTAATAAATTTCTAAACTTTAAAAAGTTAATCTTTTATTAAAGAACTTATATAAGAAATATTTATTAAGACTTAGATATTTCTTTAAGCTTCATAGCAAATAATTAAGCTATAAACAATTGATTAATAAATAAAAGTAGAAATAATAAAATTATTATAATTATAAAAAGTTTCATATATAAAAATAAACTCAATTTAGTAGAACCAAAACTTAAAAATCAATTAAATTGTTATCAATTAAAACAGAAGGTTGAATAAATATAAATTTGACATTGCTATTAAAAATATATTCAGTTCTAAGCATTTCGTAAGTATTAAATCCTCTGAATAAGATTTTCTTAATATGACTTAATCTGTAATTGATTGATTGATTATAAATTTATAATACATTCATATTGATAAACTCTAAGATTTAGTTATTAATTTATTACTTTTTTAATCTTCTTTTACATTATTAAAGGTCTTTTGAAGGCGTAAATTTCATAAATAAACTTTGATTTTAATTTTTGATTTCTAAGTTGCTTAAGGGGAAAGAAGTTATATCTTTAGCTACTTAAACAAATTATTAGTCTTTTGGCTAAAAGATATGATTTCATCAGATATAATTAAAAAGATTAAATTACATATGAAATGACTATTTATGTAAATATCAAATGTAATAAAATGAGTTTATTCATTGAAGTTCGTTTTTAAAAGTCTCTAGGGAAGATTCCAAATTCTGAAGATAGCTTTATTGAGATTCAGGAACTTGAAAAATATATTTGCTTTAAAATATAGAACTTTAAGACTTCATTTAGTTTGCTTATTTTATGCTTACGTCTTTATCTTCTATTTAAAATGAAAGATAATTTTAGACGAACTACTTCAAAATAATTTCATCTATATTTAAAGCTATTTAGTTTTAATCTTTTATTTCCTTCAGAACTTAAACTATTTCTACTATTTTAGGTCTTTAATCAGGAATTATAATGAAGCATTTCTAAACCAAATATCTTAACTCTCCTTTCAGAACTTTACTAATCTCAGGATGTATGTTTTGCTTTAAGCTAGCTATTATATTATATTCATCGAGATTTTTCCAAGGTCTTTTTTCGTTGAATAATTCATTTAATATGCATCCAAAAGCTCAAATATCGACTGCGGTACTTATCTCGGAATCTATAAAAAGTTCAGGAGCCATATACTAAATCGTTCCAATGAAATGATCATCAAATTTTCTAGCTCCTGATTTACTTCCTATAAACTTTGACATTCCAAAATCAGCTATTTTGATATTAAAATTTTCATCTAAGAGAATATTTTCAGGCTTTAAATCTCTATGAATGATTTATTTAGGATGATGATGAAGATCTCTTATTCCATACGCTATTTATAAAGCTATTCATAGTTTAGTAAGAATATCTATTTCTTACCATTTCTATCCTTCATAAAGAAGTTTATCTAATGAAGTAGTCATTAAATCTGTAACGAAACAGAACTGATTTTTAGTATCAATGCATATTGCTCTTAGTTGTAATAAATAGTTTGATTTTAATTCCATAACTATAATAATTTCTTATAAGCATTATTAAATTTACTTATGATTTTTCATTTTCTCATTAGCTATTTTAATAGCCACATCTTTATCTCTTATCTTTCCTCTGAAAACTTTTCCGAATCCTCCTTCTCCTATTTAGGTCTAGATAGAATTAATAATTTAATCATAGTCTAAAATTTCTATTTTTCTTTGATAAAGTTCATCAGAGATTTGCATATAAAGGTCAAAAACTTCTTCTTTACCTAGGAAATTATAAAGTTACATGTATCTTATTTTTTTATTTATATATCTATACATATACCATTAAAGCAATATTATGAACAGTGTTACTACAGCAATACTAATAGAAATGTGAATTTATCAATTTCCAGGTAGTAATTTTTAAGTATCTACTTTATATCCCAGTTATTCAATATTCGTTAAGTGCTCAGCGAATCAATATTCATGATAGTATGCATATAAAGTACAATCATCTGCTTTTTAAACTTCTGGAAATTAAAAAAATTCATATTCGAATCTTTTTAACTTAAAAACCTCATAAATTTCTTCTCAAGTAAAATGAAGAATATAATTTTCTTCTCAACATTAAGGATCTAATCTTCTTTTAGTATGACATACTCCTTAATCTTTTTTAAATAATTTTAAAAACTATTTTTTGTAATCTTAAGCTTATATTGAGTTAGTTCCTGCTTCGCAATATTTACTAGTTTCTTTATCATTTTTAACACATTTACAATTAAAAAAAAATATTTCTGATTTATTGTTGTAAGAAGCACAATCTGATGGAAATTTGCAATCTATTTCTGAAGAATTAAAAGGTTCAGTACATTGAGCTTAAATGTTATTAATGCAAGTAAAGCTTTCACATGCATATTAAATTACTTTATCTTTGCAATTTTAATCATATAAATAAGTACCTATAAGAGCACTAAAGTAATCAATACACTTTTTATCTCTACAAATCTAAGAGTTAATGCATTGATAATCATTTTCGCATTCTGATGAATTTATTTATTTTTAGCATTAATAAGTTTAATTATTCTGGTTTAGAATGCAGGCTAATCCTACATCACATGAGGAGTTATTGCTATCTCCGCATAATTCACCTATTTATTTTCCTTAACAAATACTATTATTACATTAAATTCCTTAAATACATTGTTAATCATATTTACATAAAGACCCTGGAAATAATTTATCTATTTCTAATTATTTTTTTACACAAAAGTTATAATTTTGATTGATAATATTGCAATATTCATCTTAATTAGGGCATATTCTTATGTAGTTTGTAGTTTAATTTGTATCTTATAATGTGCATCGGTCTAAATGCATATCTTAGTTATTATAGCAACTATATTTGAAGCATTCATTAGAAATGTTAACATTTTTAGCTTACTCATAAGAATCAAAACTGGTTTTAAGCACACAATAATCTGAAGATTGAATCTATATTTAAAAAACTTACAAATGGAAAGTATCAAAATTCACTAGCTAGTATTTCTCATTCTTTTATCTTGGTAATATTCAACTTATCAAAATTTGACAATCAACATGAAGCCCATCTTCTAAAGAAAGACTAGCAAATATCTTAATCTCTATACATTATTTCTTTTAAAGCTTCTATATAACTTACTGTCACATTTGAACCTGAAAAAGCTTCGCAATAAGCATTCCCTTAACTATTGCAGATACATTTTCCTTTCACTTTAAAGCCTTAGTTATTTATGACTACACAATCACTATTATAAGCACATGGAATTCATTCATAGTTGAAGGATTCAATACACATAGCATATTCTCTTGCTTCTTCTGCTTATTAGCAAGTAAAACTCTCACAAGCGAAGTTACAATATTCACAAAAACCTGTAAATAAAATATCTTTACACTATCCTTTCCACATTCAACCAACTGGTTTTGAAAACATTTCAACACATTATTATTCTCTACAAACTGCATAATTAACACATTATCAATCATTTTCACAAGGTTTATTTTCTCTAGATTCTATTTATTTCTAGCAAGTATAACTTTATTCGTTTTCAAGTTTCATACAAAATGTTCCAGCTTCACAAGTTATGTCATCTGAATTTTCACATTACTAGCCTTAATTTTTATTATTCCATACATCAAAATAACATTTTTATTTATAAATGTTTTAATAATCTTTCAACTGGTTAAAGCATGGAGATCCTGGAAGAAATCAATACTCTTCTTTATATTTTAAATTAAGACAATTTCACTCCTTATAACTTTAAATTCCAGTATCTCAATTAATTTCGTTTTTCTGATTACAAATTTATTATCCGAAACATTCTTAATGAACATAGAATTCATCTTCTGGAATTAATGTTTAGCATTAAAACTCTTCTATTTCATAGTCTTAATTGCAACCATGATCATAGCATTTTATTTCTGGATAATTTTACTTCTTGAATTCTTACTTTTTAGCTATTCAATAATCTCTGAATACTATTTATTAAGTACATTCTTCAGAGAAATTCTATTATAGAGCTGGATAATATTTTCATTCATTATATTTTATTATATACTGAGTTAGCAGATTTGTCTTATTCTGCTCCATATTATAAAGTCAGCATTATATGGAAAGTCTTGATTAACTATGACAAGCATCTTAATCCAGTCCCATCACCTTTTTAAGAGCTTCAATGTATTCTAGAGTAACCTTATCACCTGTATGAGCACCACAGTAAGTATCTCCTTCTTTGTAATCACAAGAAAGATTAACAAAATTTATTTATTTATTTTGTTTTATACTTCTACAATCCCACTTATTTTCTGTTTTTATTGGTATTTCTTTACTTTTTGTTTCATAAGGATATTTACATGCTGATTTAATGTTCTCAAGCGTTAAAGGTTCACAAGTCAAAGACTCACAAGCGTATTATATCTTTGTATTTAAATCGCATGGTGCATCCATGGTATCATTAATTTTTAGAGAAAACATTTTAATGCATTTACTTCCAACACAAACTGCATCATTAGTACAATCAGTATCTTTTGTGCAATTTCTATTTTCATCAGGTTTTATTTATTTTTAGCAAATTTTATCTACGCAAACTAAACCTACTCCACATGTATCTGTTTCCTCTGTACAAGACTAGTTTTCTTTTTATCCTCAGCATCTGAAATTTTTGCATCTATTTGAAATACAGGAACTGTTCTATTTACAGAAATTTCCTGCATATTATCTTTAAGTAACAATATAATCTTCTTTATTTTAGCATGTTAGATTGTCATAATTTTATAAGTCTTAATTTCAATCGCAGGAAGTAGAATTAGAATTATTACAAGGATTTAAGTAAATACTGTTTTATACTCTAAAAGCACATTTATAATAATCTAGATATTAACACTAAAACTTGAAACATTGTTCATGCTGAAATAAAAACTTTTTAGCTTGGTAATAGTCAAATTTATTGGCATATTATGATTAAAGAGAAAATAGCGTAGAGTCATCAATTTGATCTATTCCTATTCCGTTATTTAAAATAGGAAGTCACTCCATTAGAAATACACCACTTAATATGGTTAAAGCATTATTATTAAGGAAACTTTTCCAGCAATCGAATTCGAATCTAGCAAGTGTATGACATTTGTTATTAGTTTAGGCTAATCAAGGAACAAGATAATCTCTAAAGTCTTATTTGAAAACTTTTGCTAGCTCACTTGACATTTCCACTCGGCAAAAAGAAGGATTTTCTTTTCTTGAAATGGAGCAACTACAATTTCCATATCCCTCAAGTTCATATTTACAATCAGTTGCTTATGTTTCTTCTGTGCAAGGAATTGGATGTTAATTGATATTAACAGGAGGATCTTCACATTTATAAGTTTATGCATTATTTTGCTATTAGCACTACATAGATTCACACGATAAGAATCATATTTCTAATTCAAGTCTATTTAAGTGAAATGAATTTTAGCATATTGTAATATAATTGCTTTTTTACATGTTCTAACAGTTTTTTCCATTTTATAGAGATAAAAATGGAACGCATACATTACCATCACATGTTAAATTATTTTAGCAATCTAGAGGATTTGAACAGCTTTAGTTTTAAAGTCTTTATCTTTCACACTTGTTTGTTTGATTATTACAAATATATCCTAAATCACAATCTCCATGAAATAAGCATTGCTTTTATTTTCTTGGTTAGCAAATTTTATCTATGCAAACACCTGTTTAGCATTAATATTCCGTTTAGCATTAAGCTCCTATAGGGAATTTCTTAAGAAAACATTCGCTTGTGTTATACGTAGAGAAGATTAGGCAGAATTAATAATCATCAAATTAACAAAATTTAGTATAAGCAGTGTTTTATTCGCAGCATAAGCATGATTAATATGACTTATTACTTGGAAGGTACTATAAACATTATAAGCCAAAGCAAAACTTCAGCAAGCATAGAGTAATAAATACCTTATGCATTCTATTTATAGTTATAATCAAACAAAATGGCTGCTAATTTAAACGTATATTCGTTATTCCACGTCAGTTAAACGTATATTCGACATTCCACGTCAATTAATTATTCTTTTTAAATTATCTACTTTTAGTTAAATAATGGACTTCTATTTATTTCAATAGATGCTTCTTTCCTTTAATTAGCAGCCTAAGATATAAATAGAACATCAAGTTTAATGATTATTTAGCATTCTAGAAAACAGAAGCTGTATTGTTTATTTAAATCAGATGAGAACAAATAAATGGCTTAACGTTTCTAAGTTTATAAAACTTCGAAGTTTATATTTAATTTTTTTTTCTAAGTTTAACAAAATCTTAGTGCTTTAAGCTAAAATTTTAAAATTTTTTTGCTTAGTTTAGATGAGAAAATATCCACTTGGAAGAAGTTAGCTTAGATCCACTTAATTAATAGTTAAACAATTCAACTTTAAGCCCAGATTGAAAATTTTAAAAGATAAAGCTTAATCATTTGAAATTTTAAATATCCAAATAATTTAAATATTATTAAGAATCTCAGATTCATATCAGATAAGTTGCCAGAAGAAATTCCATTAACTAGCTCAAAAATATAAAATTAACCAATTTTTCCAAATGAATCTCTCCTATTATGAGAGAAATATTTGACTTTCTTTGAATTTCCAATTCTAGTTGCACTAATAGAAAAAATGGCATAACTAACATTTCTAATATTTAAATTGTATTATAATAATGAGTTGACTATCACAAGCAGTATGCAGTAAGAATTCGTAATAAAGCCTTAGCTAGATAGCTTCACAAAATATTTGCCAGCTAATTTATTTTCTAGCAAGTTTGGCTGGGATTATATGTCAAAGATTAATTAATAACAAATTTGAACAGCCAACTATTTTTTGAAAAAGCCTTAATTAAAGTATCCTGAACAAACTAGTTTTAACTCCTCTTTTATAATAAAGATCGATGTAATTTCCTTAAAATTTACTTTAACTATATTCAGATTTAGAGTTTTTAACAGAATATCATTGGCCTAGGACTCTTTAAAATAAAATAATTATGCGCTATAAATGATGCATTCTTTCGAGATCAAATGAGAAAAGCAATGCAATTCTTCAATTAAATTGAAGAAACTTTAATTCAGAAGATTTAACATAATTGAAGAAAGAATCTTTTCAGATTACTTTAATAGAAATATCAGCAAGGAAGTAGAATAACTGTAATATCCTAAACCTTAGTGAAGCATCTTCTAATTTACATCTAAACTAAAATGAAGGCATCAAGAGTTATTTATTTTAAGTTAAATAAACTAAATTTAAGATAATTTAAAGCATTTGATTTAAAGCATAGAAATTAATTCCTGAAATTATCATTACTTAATGAAGATGAAGCAAAACTCTCATTATACTAAGAAAGTCTAAGCAAAGCTTATTTATTTCTAAGATTAAATGGTTCTTTAATATTTAATTTAAATTTAAACAAGCAGCAGGCTATTTACAAAATAGCAAGAGTTATCTCAACATTTTCTTGTATATCTCTAAGCAGAATTGCAATGCTTTTTTAGATTATTATGATTCGGTTTTATATATTATTACTTTGAAGTTATTCCTTTTCTTTTAAGCTTTAAAACTATTTTTTTAAACTTAATTAAGACTCAGTCACTTATTAACTTTTAAACATGCAACTATTGAATAAACTTGCCATTAACTTACATTCAAAGTATCATCAATCTAAATTTTATTTATTAAAATAATAATATTTTAAATAGGGTGAAAAGCCCTTTCTTTCGGATGCTGCTTGAAGGCCCACCAAAGCAGCTAAAAAATGAGCGCGGACGGAGGATAAATCGGAGAAAGAGAAACCAATAACAAGAGAAGGAAGATTCGACAAGCTGGAGAACTCTGAATGCCAGAAGAAAACCTTCTTCATCAAGGTTGGAGAAAGATGTATCCGTAATCGCATATTACATCCTATGCTTTGGAAGGA
The DNA here is from genome assembly GCA_946699065.1 of Loxodes magnus. Lineage (NCBI taxonomy): Eukaryota > Ciliophora > Karyorelictea > Loxodida > Loxodidae > Loxodes > Loxodes magnus. Next base: position 27,666 of record CAMPDV010007796.1, read on the forward strand.
AAATTTACAGGGACGTACTTCAGAAAGAGAAAAAAGGATAGAGAGACCCATAAAATTTTATTTTTCGACATTAGATAAAATTAATTTAAAGAGCTACGCACCAACGAGAGTCTACGCGCTCTATATTTCAATATATTTATTTATTTAAAGGTTAGAATGGTAAGAAATCAAATGAATATATGATAAATAAGCGAAGCATTCTAATATAAAGTATCAATACAGAACTCTTAGATTAATAAAGAAGTTAAGAATTATGTATTAAATTGAAAATGGTTAAAATATGATTCCTGAAAAACTCCTTCCATATATATCAAGTAATTCCCAATATTGTCTATTTTGCTATTTCCTAGATTCTATTCAACAAAGCTTGATATGCCTTATTGAAAATTATTACTAATATACTTAATTATTTTATTACTGATAATTATCTTTCCTCTTGTAATATGCAGGTAGGAACAAGAAATCAGCTAGGACCAAATTAAATAATTTATATAATTATAATCATGCAATGAAGCTTTTTCAAAAAGAACATCATTTAAAGTATAAAACCCACAAAATTATAAGATCAAATTAGAAAATAGTCTATTAATATTTTAGACAATCAAGTTGAATTGAAAAAAATAAAAGGCTATTTCATAAGGATTACTAATAAAGTAATCTTCGATAGTAAAGGAACTTGAATGATATTCACAATCTTAATTTATCTTTGGTAGTAATTAAAGCTGACTTGTTGCTATTGTAATTAAGTTAAATAAAAATAGAAATATTTTCTTTATCTACTCTAAAAATGTTTAAATTTAATAATTAAAGAACATAATAAAATCTGATATCACTTAAATAAAAAGGCAGAAAAACATAAAAAAACTCTTACAATAGTAAATTATTTGCCTAACCTTTATTTACACAAAAAATAAATTTTTAAAATTGGAGTTAATGAAAATAAAAGGCTATTTAAAATATTAATTACTCTATTTGTATATAAGTGTGAGTTTTTTCTTCTCTGAAGATTTAAATCTAATTTTCCTACTAATAATCTAAAAATAATTTGCAAATGCTCTTTATTTTAGTAAGAAAGTAAAGCCTTTTATAGATATATTCTTGAAAGATTTAATCAAAAGAAAAAATTTCAATTATTATTTAGTTTTAAAACATATAAAATGAATGTTTCAATCTTATTAAAGTAATTGATTATCTACCTTATTTTTATAATTTTAGAAGAGATATAAATTTAATTTAAGCGGCTAATCAAACTATGTTAAAATTAATAATTGAATATGTCTAATTCTAAATATATTTCTTTGGCTAATTCTATCTGTATCTATAAAATGAAAATAGAACTTTAATTATTTAATTTTTTATAATAATTTCATATCTTTTTGTTCGAAAGTTTTTTATTTATTGCATTTAATCAAAGACAGCAAAATAAGAAAACTGAGAGTTTGCAACCAGAGTTCTACTTATGCTAATAAGTTTATTAATTAACTTATGGATAAATAATTTTAGATCTAAGAATTTTAGATATAAATCTTAACTAAATAAGTTTAGAATGAATCTGCTTTTTTATTCTTTAAGTCTTTGATATTCATATTATTAAGTCTAATTATTACCAAAATAATCTATCTACCAATCTTAATTTCCAACAAATTTATGGCTTAAATAATCCATCTTCACAGTAACGAACTTGGCAGTGATATTTCCTGCGTAATCATTTTCTTTAATAGTTTTAACTGAGTTTGACTTGGATTTTATTTGCAGAAATACAACAGCATCTAGTTTGCAAAGCTTGAATAATCAAAATATAATTCATAATAAAGAGAATATAAACATTATCTTGAGTTAGGAAGAATCTAAAGACATTAAAGTCTAAGCAGTAGTATACTATATTTAATAAAGATCTTTATTATAAGAGTAAAAGTCTAGTAGCTAAAATGTTTTATTATTTATTCCTTTCTTTTCACTCTTATTTTAATAACTTACCATATGTTTAATATTCCCTTTACTAGTGTGAGAGTCAATCATTAATATAAAATAACTATTTAATTTAAATTTAAAGGTATATCTCTAGATAATAGTAATATTTATGTTTAGCATGGTAATTTAGTAAGTTAAATAGTTTACTATCGATTGAGATCTCTAGCATGAAGAATATTTTAAAGGAATGTTTTTGCTTTCTCAAAATGAATTAATTTAACTTTAAGACAATAAGAATAGCTTCTTCACTTTAAAATAGCTAAAACTAACCGAAAAAAGAATTTAGGTCTAAAGTATTCTGAATATTAAGATATTAAAATGCTAGCTATACCAAATAAAGTTATAAATAAATAAAAATGATTATAGAGCGCGTAACACCTCATTGGCGCGTAGCTCTTTCAATATTAATATTTAATATTAAGAAAAATGTTCTCATGTTTCTTGATCAAATTCTTCTAGTTCAATGAGTCATATCAGCTTCTGCAAATGGGGAATCTTCTTATTAAAAATTATTCTTAAATCTTGAATCAAATGCTTCAATCTTCTTGAATAAGGTCCAAATAAGAATTAGATATTAAGTCATTAATTAGAAGACCCGTCATTCAAACTTTCATACTGCTAGAGAGAAACCTCGGGGTAAGTTAGGCATGTCTCAACAGAGATTATCCACCCTTCCTTGTGGTGGCATCTAGTGCGGGATTATTCGCAATGCAGTATACATTGCACCAGATTACCTACTAGTTTTTCTGAAGCGGCCGACATCCATTTTATATTTAATATAATAATTTTAATTTAAGAAAATTAGAAAATGGTATTTAATGCAAGGTTTGGATATTAAAAGAAAAATTGCACCTAGAATAAGTAAAATAAAGAAGAAAATTAAGAAAAAAAGATTAATTGAAGAGAAAAAAAAATATATAAGGACGTCTTTTACTGATAAAGAATCTAGAAGAGGAAACATCTAAAAAAATATCCAATCTTGGAAGGATATTGAAATCAAACATTTGAAAAACACATTTATTACACATAGCAATCTTATTTGCAGAAATTGATCGGTAAAATATCGCCGCTATGTCCACTAAGGGATCTCACTGAGTAAGTTGCAAGTGAAGATCTTAGCTTTAAAAAATATACAAAAAAATCATAAATAATTTGATATAATCCAAGAGCATTAGATATATAAACTTCATTCTTAGAATAAGATAAAAAAGGGGTCAAACTTAAGAGACAAAAAAATAAAGGAAGCTAAATAGTTAAATCTATAAAAAAAATTAAGCATTAATATAAATCACTATAGTAATCACTAAGCCTAGCACAAAAAATTAAAGGATAAAGTAATAAAGACCTTGGGTTACTTCAAGGCTTTAATTAAATAATCGTTTGAAGAAAACACAAAAATAAAAATTATTTGAAGTTATATAAGTTACAGTAATAAATTTTGAAAACAAAAATAAAAAATAAAAGAGTATAAGTAGATGAATAAATCAATTAAGCTGATGAGAAATTGAAAATTTATCAACTAAAAGTTTTTAAATTACAAAAAAAGAAGTAAAAGCAAAAGAGCTAAGTATATTAAAAGTAAACAATTAAAAAAAAGAAGAAATAAAAATTAATTTAATCTGATTATATCATAAAGTCTAAAGACAGAATAATAAGTGTTTTAAATAGATTTATTTACCTAATAGCAACTTAAAATAAATATTTAAAAACTAACTCTAAAGACAGGAATAATTTAAGGTTTGAAAAAAGAAAAATGAATTAGATTTGGGTAAAAGGGACTTAATATGGTGGCATTGAAAAGAAATAAAGAAAAATTAAAAATTAATTAATTTCAACTAAAAAAGTTTTTGGACCGGAAACTCCTTTCCGATTGTACGACCCGACGCTCTCTTTTTATGGAATAGCGGGGATATCCTGTTGTGCTCCAGGCACAGCTGCAAGGGAGCTCCATCGCTATGAGCAGCAGACTACAAGCCCCTCCAAGAGCGGATAATCTCAAAGATAGCGTTCCCTTCCGAAAATAACTCTGACCAGGGACTTTCTCAGCGACAGGAAAGAAACTTGTTCCTAGCCATAAAACCAGAAAATGTTGTCACGAAGGTCATTCTCAGCATCTTTTCAATTATAAGAAAAATTAAAAATTAAAATGAAATTTTTATTTTAAAAAGTGAAAATATCCTATAAGAATTTTACTCCTAGTAAGATGAAAACCATGCAAAATATTGAATTAAAACTTGATAAAATTAAAATTTATTTGTTTCAGTTCTTATTATAGTAAGTTTTCTATTAAGTTCTCTTCATGTAATGAAGACTTAGTCAATATACTGTCTTTAAAGCTTAAATAATTATTGTGCTTTTATGAGAAAATTGGACTTAGAAAAATGACAAAGTCTAATAGAAACAAATAAAATTACTTTTAGTGAAAGTTTTAACATTTTCACTAAAATAATTTGGTAAATAAAAATCTCCTAACTTTTCTTAATTCCTAAAGAAACAAAAATATCCGTCTTAAATAATTTTACTGAAGGGTGATAGGATTTTAAAATTATTCTAACCTATTTCTTTCGAGTGAATACAGCAAGTAATTAAATCAAATTTTAATTATCTATAACTACTTAATAAAGCAATCATTTTTTTAATTTTTCTTTGAAGTTGAAAGGAAATTATCTTAACCTCAATCAATTGCCATTAATTAAGAGAATCAAAGTTTAGAATTGCTTAAGCTTAAATGTAAAATTAAAAAATAATTGAGTAAATAAATCATTAAGAAGAAGGAAAGAAAAAAGCTTTAGAATAAAACAATTTTAAATAAATTTCAAATAAAATTAGAGTAAAATTTACTTGCTATTAAAATGCATAATTATATGATTGGCGAATGCGAAGAAAATAATTAAAGATAAATAACCAGCTATAAGAATGTGGCAAAGCTTATATTTAATTAATAAATAAGTTTATTTAAACTGCTTGTCATTCTTTAAAATAAAGAAGTCTCATAAGCATAAGCATTATTTATTTAAATCACTGCTCATTAATTAATTAAAACTAGAAGATCTTTATCAAGATATGAGATAGATAAAAGCGCACAAGTGCTTTTTTAAGTGTTATAATAAACTTTAAACTTAATAAATTTTTAAATGTAAAGATACTTTTATATCAATAAATTTGAAAAGATAAAATAAAAACTAAAGTTAATTAATTTATTTAATTATTATAAGCATCTTATATCCTTCCAAATCATTTTATTTGTATAAAGCAAGTTATTGGATCTAATCAAAAGCTAAAATAACCTATCATTCGTCTTTTATTAGTTATTATACTGATATTACTTTTAAGTTGAGCTTTCAAAGAATAATTAAAATAAAATTAGTTCTTAAATGATTTAAAATTATCTTTGAAACTAAAAGTATAATTCTTGTTATTTCAAAGTTCTTGTTCTTAGATAATTATTTGGATTCAATTAAATTTTAGCTTTACTATATAATTTAAATTTTCTCTATTTTTTATATTTTTGAGATTGAAAATAAGAATATTTGCAAGACTCCTTTAAGCCTGGGAAATTGTATTATTTGAATGGCTTTATTAATAATTAAAGCATAAACGAAGTGTTTCCTATATAATTTATAAGTATTCTTTTATTAATAATGCAAAACGAAAGCTTAATTAATTTTCCTGTTTTTTTAAATTTAAATTTTAAGACTTAAGCACTAAAATAAAATAAAAGAGTATATTAAGATATAAATAGAATAGTTATAAAAGATATAAATTAGTGTGCTTATTCCATTTAATCTAAGTTAAGATCAAAATTTAAATAGAGAACTATTTTAAATTTAATACTATTAACTTCTATTATTTCTTTATTATATCTTCATTATACTCACATTGATGCATAAAGCTAATGCTATTACAAAGAACATCCACTGCGTTTTAGAAGGAAGAAAAACGTTTGCTATAATGATTTTAAAAATTTCCTTCTTTAAATTTAAAATATATAAAGATATTTAATATCTCTATATTAAGCTTAGATCTTAAAGATAATATCTTATATTTCTTAAATTATTAAAAGTCCCTAGCTATTTTAATTTCATGAACTAACATTACTATTGTCTACTACTATTATTATTATTATTACATATACTAACTTTCCTTATACCAGTTTAAAATATAAAATAATTTTTTGCCTTGTTAACTTCGGATTTTAAAATAGTTAATTTGAGGTTTATCATTAAAGCTATTATTATTCTTATGCTATTTAATTCTTTAGGTAGCTAACTATATCATTATAATAGTCTCAAAATTCTAAATTTTTATTATAGTTTAAATATCTTTAAAATAAAGCTAATTAAAATAATTAAATCAAAAATTAATAAAAAGCAACAAAAATACAGATAAAGGATAGAATGAAAAGATAAATAGCCTTAGATAAAGTAGATTTAATTCAAAAATTTCTTTAGACACTAGCATGAAAAAAAATTAAAGGAAATAAAATTAAAATTTAGCATAAATTTTACATAGGACTTAGCTATTTCTAAAGTTCTTTAAATTTATAATAAAATAAAAATAACTAAGATATTATGATAATCTCTATCAAAAATAGTGAGCTGTATATATTTTTACTTTAATTAATTCTATAATAATAAAGAGAAAAATATATAAAGTATTAAGTTATACTTGAATTATAATCTTAGTTAGGATTTAAATTAATTAATATAAGCTATCTAAAGGAAAAATATTATTAATCATTTGATAAATATATGATTATTAAAAGAAATTAAATAATTTAGCATTCTAATTTTAATATTTTTATAGATAAATCATATTAAAATAAAGAGAAAAATCAAATCTTAACTGATGTAAATTGAATATATTGTGAAATTGCTTTTAGAATTGTTTCTTAGTATAAGATTCAGGCTGATATTTTCCTTTTAAATTATTATATCGATAGCTTTTTATTAGTAAAAGCAGAAATATATTTTAAAACTTACTCCTTCATTGTTAGAGGGGAGAATTCCTATAAAATTTCTCTTTGCTATTATTTTTACAATCAACTTTTATCTAAATAAAATTAATAATGATTAGACTAATTCTAGCTACTTCAGTGTTATTTATTTATTGGATAATATTAAATAAATAAGTATTATTACAAAGAGGCTAATTTAATAGATAAATAATAACTTTCTATTAATTCAAAGCTTTTAATCATTGGTGGTTTATTATCTTAAAAGATGTTTGGTTAGGATAAATATACAAAATTTTAATTTAAAGCCTAATGAAAACAAGCATTATATAAAGAAAAAGATTAAGAAATATATATTTAATGCTTTAAATGATTTTGCAACTAATTTCAGTGAAAATATTTTTTATTAAAATACCTAAAATTATTATAAATGCTTAAAACTTTAGGGGCTGCTATTTCTTAGAAATTTAATTCTTATAGTTTAACTTAAAATTTATTAGCACTTTGCCCTTTAGCTGATATGTTTTTATTTTATATAAATTAGTTATTCTAGTAAATCTTAAATTTAAATGATTTAAGAATTTCCATGATTATTCAAAATTATTTTCAATTAATTTTAAACAAATAGACTAATTATTTTAAATTAATACCTAACTAGTAGGGATTATAAGTTTAATAATGTAATTAGATGAAATAATTATTAGATTTGAATAAATACTCACTGCAAATCATATATTTTAAGGATATTTTATTAAGTTTAATTTAATTATAAATTAAACTAATTAGCTATTAATGCTTCCAAATTGTTTTCATTCTTTTATATGATTTGTTCTTCTTTCAACTCTATTCTTTTCTAAAGATTATTTTATTTAATTTAAAATTATTTCTAACTTCATAATAATTTTTCCTTTTTATTTTTCTTTTTGATTGCCATATTAATTTAGAAATAATTTTTAAGATTGATAATTTTCTATTTATTTGTTAGCTAGCATTCTCTTATTACTCTTAAGAAATACATTTAAGTGCTTTTACATATGTGCTTTAATAATTGAAAAGATGGCAGGAGCTGAGAATGACCCTCGTGACAAAACTTTCTGGTTTTATGGCTAGGAACAAGTTTCTTTCCTGTCGCTGAGAAAGTCCCTGGTCAGAGTCATTTTCTGAAGGGAACGCTATCTTTGAGATTATCCGCTCTTGGTAGGGGCTTGTAGTCTGCTGCTCATAGCGATGGAGTTCCCTAGCAGCTGTGTCTGGAGCACAACAGGATATCCCTGTTATTCCATAAAAAGAGAGCGTCGGGTTGTGCAATCGGAAAGGAGTTTCCGGTCCAAAAACTTTTTTAGTTGAAATTAATTAATTATGTGCTTTACTTAAGAGATGCTTTACTAAGATTAAAACTTTTCTTTTATACAACCTTTATCTTAGATCTTTAGAAATTATCTCAAAAATTTCTAATCTTTAGCTTAGATAGTTATCAAACTAACTTTTGGGGTTTATTTTTTTATTTAATATTCTAGAAGTAATAATTTCTATGAAACTGAGACTCTTCACTATTAATAATTTCAACAAGTTAAAATTAGCAAGATTCCAATTTTGTTTGATACATATCGATTAAATAAAAGTTTATCTCTCTCCACAAACTTAAGGTAGGATCCCTTTTGTAGATTTTTTCAATCTTTCTTATTCTATAATTAGAATAATAAATTTTAACTTAAAATCTAGTCTCTTTGGATTCGAATTTTTGAAATAAATAAATATGAAAAGGTACAATTATTTTAGTTTATTCTATTCTCAAATTACTTGCTTTTTTTTCTTTCTACTTGATTACTCTCAATTATTTATTCTTCCAGTATTTATTTTTTTATTTTTATAAATTTATCTTATTTTTTCTCTATTTTCTTTATTTCTTAATGTTAACCTTTCATGTAATTAAATGTGCGCTCTCGGCTTTTATAAATTTTTGTCAATTACTTTGTTAGAAGCAAGAGTTCTGTTTAAGAACTGTTTTACTTTTAATCAGAAATAAGTTACCAAACGTTTTTATTTAGTGTTTTCAATCAATTATATTCTCTTATAGGTTTATAATATCTAATCAAAATAAAAGTTACTCAGTTTGATGCTTATAATTTAAATCTAAGACTTGATTAGCTTATCTATAAATGGAATAGCATAGATTTTGCTTAGATTTTATATTTCTTCTTATTTACTGCAGTTATTAATTACTTAATATTTATCATCATATCCTTCAATACGAACTTGAGCTAAGTTTCATTTTTGAAAAGCGTTAAAATGCTTTCTAAGCTGTTTGGTTACTTTGGCATTTGGTTATCTAAATTATTAATTCTTTTCTATTTCTATTAAATTTTAAGGTATTAAATAAATCTAAGTTAAATAATGAATATTCTAAAATATCATAGAAACCAGGATAAGAAATATTTAAAAGAGTACTAAAGAATAGATTTAGCAATCTTTTAAATCTAAAGATAATAATTAAGGGTAATGTAAATAAAGAAATTACAAAAAGAAGTATTGATAATCAAACGAATAACCAACTAAACTGCAAGCGTATTATAATCCTAATTATATAATGCTGCTTATTAGTAAACTAATTTGCTATATCTGATGTAATAGAGTGGTTAACTGTATAAAATTATAAGATGCTTCTAGGAAATAAGATATTTAAATTAGCTAAAAGACTAAATGCATCATTTATCATTTAGTTCCATGATTCCTTCTTAATTCATATTTCATTTAAGCATTAAACTTTAAAATACGCTATGTTCATCAATAGAATGAATAAAGACAGGTTAGATTATGTATTTTAAATGAAATGAGTAAAATGTACATATGATTAGCATTGTAGTAATATACATGCATGCATTAAAATAAGTTATTATATAAAAATAAAAAAAGGCACCTAAGAAATAATAGACCTCTATTAACGAATACTTGAAAAAATAAGAATAACCTAATTTAATTGAAGAATAGCCTTAATAAGATAAAGATTAATAATCTAAGGAATCCTTTGCATAATCAGTTCAGCAAAGGATATCAAATATCCAATATGACTTGAAAAAGCAAAGATAAAAAATAGAAAATTTAGAAAACTTACTAAAAAAATTAATGGAATAATTAAACCTATAATTCCCATTCGTAGATGAATCATTAAATAAAATATAATCGTAAATAGTAATTAAATTGGAATAAATTGATAAATAATTTAACGAAGTCCCTCAAATGTTCCAATTTCATTTTTCTTAAATTGAATATCAAATAAAGCAACTTTAAGAAAAACAAGAATAATAACAAGTAATAATTTAAAAATTATAAGATTAATAAGATTAATAATCAAATATCCCAATGGAAATCGAATCGGAATTCTAATAATAAGAAATAAATAAAATCAATTATTATCGCAAAAAGATTCGGTGCTATTTATGCTAGAAAAATCATTGCTGGAAAAAATGCTGGAAGAAACAAGAAATTGAAAAAATTAACAAGTAATAAATATTAGACTAACTTTTCAGAATATGACCAACAAGAACAGGATAAGTATACAGAAAGAAATTCTACAACTCAAGAAACAACAAGTTTTATAAAAATGGAAGAAGAAACTATAACAATAATTAGTGGATGAGGGAGAGACAAGGATGGCGGACTAATGTAGTCCTACGCAGTCCTTTAGTTCAGGAAAGAGCAGGAACAAAAACAAGTGAACCCTGGAGCTCTTTTCTAAAACTATAAACTTAATTTTATTCTTTTTTTTATATAAACTTGATTATAAGTATATCAGCTTATTTATTATAAACTCTCAATGCTACAATTATAACTTCTACTTTAGCAAATAATAGAAGAATATTCAAACTTTATTTATAAATAAAAATAAAAGAAAACTATTATAAAAGAAAGCATGTCATAATCAAGATACTTATACTTAAAATTATTTTAAGTAATATCCCACTAAATAAATGCTTTAGCATGTAATTTTTAAGAATTTAAATATTATGATAAATTTTAATTATTTACAATTTAAAGTTAAAAGAAGAGAAATTAAGTTATATTTACCTTATTTAAGATAACTATTCATTTGTTTTTATTAATGCCCAATATTAAGAAACAACTAGGCTTGATAGAAATAAAAGTTAAAAAACTTTATTTTAAATAAGCTGGAAAACATTTATTTCCTTAGTTATTAATTTTGCTAAAATTAAATAAATATTCCTTTTAAAAGACATAACTAGCTTAATCTTTATAATTTTATAGATGATAATTATCATTTAATTAAACTGAATTATAGCTTTTCTAAACCATTATTAAACTCTTGCATATCATATAGTCAAATTTAACTTCTATCACTATTTAGAATTTATTTTATAATTTTAATAATTCTAGCAAATTATTATTTAATTAGTGATATAGTAAAAATATATAGATATAATCTGCTAGTAAGCATAACTAACCAATTATTCTAAAAATAAATATAAGGTAGACAAAATTCTAACTATACATTTACTTCTGCTTTATTTTAAAATTATTTAAATCCAAAACAATTTTAATAATTAAATGTCTAGTTAGATTTTTTTATTAATTACACTTAGCTTTTCGTTAAATGTTTAGCTAACTTTAATAAATATTACTAATATAGTGAAAGCAAACTCTATAGTGGATAGAATATTTAAAGTTCTAAAGATAAATATAAACTAAATATTTAGTTTTTAAACTTGTAAATAAGCAAAATAACTTAATTAAGGATAGCTATCTCTATTTATATATGATATCAATCTAATTCTAATAAAAACACTTTCTTTATTAATGCAAAATATTAATTCAAATAATAATTTACCTATTCAAGTTTTTGTCCTTTTACTAAATAAAGGATTTAGAAGCTTCTAAAATTATCTTAAACTTTATATCTAAATCTTATGTGTTTTTGAGAGTATAGTTATTTTTTAATTATATTCTTTAAGGTTCCAATGTAAAATAGCTGTATAGATAAGGTAAATTAATGCTTTAGTTTTAATTACAATGCTATATACTCTTTTTAAATTAAATATTAGATAAGCATATCTCTTTTAGTGTTTTAAAGCAGCAATATAATTTAATATGCTTAGATTTTATTATATTATGCATATAATACTTTATTAGAAGATTAGCTATATTTATTATAAACAGATATATGATAAATTGCTATCTAGATATTAAGCTATTTTAGATAGCTTACATCAATAAGGAAATACATAGTGCTATCTATTATTTCTTTAAGGATGTGAATATCAATTATCAAATGTAGACTTTACCATTTGAAAGTTACAGGAATTGCTTTATGTTTCATCATTTAATTTAAAAAATAGCTTATTTTATTATTTTATATTACTAGATAACTTAAAGCATTTGCCTTTTTATCTTATTCTAGATTAAAGGTTAAGTTTTCTTTTAAGTAGCAACTGAGTAATTTTTAAATTCCTAACTTAAAATTCTTAATCTTAGACATTATTACCATTAGATAGTTTTTTATCTAAATTAGAAGCAGCTTTTTTATCAAGTTGATGCGTCTAAAATATTCATACTTTTGACTATTTCAAGTTCTGATAAATTCCTTCTATTTAATTTCCTTTGCTTTGAATACCTCGTTAAATTCAAAGATATGAATTAGCTATCCTATATTAAAAATTTAAACTAAAAATAAGTAAAAAGCCATATATCAGCTAGAAAATATTTGATAAAATCTAAAATATCTTAGATTTATTCCATAGGAGTAAAAAATACCAAAACTAAAGAAAAAAGTGATAATTATAATACTTAAATTAACTTAATTCTATATCTATTAACTGATATATATCACATAAATCAATCTTATCTAAAAAGGCTTATAACAAGTCTATAATTAATTCTTAAAATGAAAGAGCTAAAAAAGAAGAGTATCATAGAGCAATTTTCAAGAACTAATAGATGAAAATTATTAGTTTAGATCAATATATAAAATTAATTTTAGCAATAAAGAATGTAAGTAAGTTCCAGATAAAGACTTAGAT